>JAMPIV010016008.1:35000-341641 GCA_024509875.1 Oreohelix idahoensis
TAAAATATCTGTCTTACCCACCTATTTAAATGGTGTAGTGAGCTGTGGAATTGTGAAAGGCACAATAAGTGTGGTGCGAAGAGAAAAAGGTTGCAGAGCATTGGTCTACCTAACCATATGTCATGAAATGAAGCAGAGTGAGTCTATCCAACCATAAGTCTTGTGATACCCAACCATATGTCCTGTGACTAGCCAAGGATATGTCCTGAAATGACATAGACTGAGATTGTCTTGCCAACCATATGGCCTGTGTCTAGCCAACCAAATGTCATGAAATGTTACTTTCGCTTGGTTTTTTGTTGTTGCTGAAACCAATCCCAGGTTAGACTGTTATTTTTCAATTGACAGCCAATTACAGTTTAGAACGTCTTATTTTAGTAAACTTTTCCCCTACCCATCATCAAAGTTGTTTGCATGGCCATATATGGTAGAGTTACTAATTGTTACCCTTGTCGGAAATAGTTAAGTCATATCTCCTGTCCTAATACCACAATACCTTTGTAGTGAAGACAAGCTTGGGAGTGGCATTTTTCTGCAAGTAATGGCCGCAAATTAAACATTAGCTGTCTTTGAAATGACCATCTTACACTAATCCTGACAACATTCGCTTGCTGCTTCTTTTCACCTGAGCAGAAGCAACTATGTAATACAAATGTCTGGGCCATACAACTTAACTGCTGATAACAATGCTCCTAGACTATTGTGTGCGTTTATATATACAACCTCTCCAGGATTGCATTTCTTGTGTGTACGGAGAGCAAAAAAAAAATAACAATCAAGAAACTACAGACTTCCATAGATGGGGGCTTGCTTAAAATAAAAATATTGAAACTGAATGAGAAGATATTCAATGTGGAACTGAATACAAGGGCCAGGCAGGTGTTAGTGGTACGAGAAATGAGAAGACGCTGGCGATATGTATGACATTCATTGAAGAAACCTGGTGGTATCATTACACAGCAGTTCTCTCTCTGGAATCACCAGGTCATGAAGGATAGAGGGAGGCCAGAAAACACATGGAAAATAGAATTGGAGACAGAAATTAAATGTATAAAGAAGTTATCAAAAGATTTTGAGCGGATGGCACAGGATAGGTGGACTTAGCATGCATCTGTTGAAGGCCTATACTTTTTGTGGCGCTGTAAGAAAATGAATGAAATTCTTGCACGCCTCACAAATCTGTTTGAGAAACTTTTTTTAAAATTTCTTTGTTGGCTATTCTTTTCTTAGTTGAATAGTCTCATAAAATATCTCGTACAATTTTCTTTGCCCCCACATTTATGTTTTAAGCGTTCTTGGTATCCTAAATGGAGCATCCAATTGGCTAAGCGGTTAGAGCTTGCCTCTCGTTTCAAAGTTACCGGGTTTCAGGATAGAATCCTGGTAAGCATCTCATTCCAGTCTACCCAGCTGTAAACGGGTATCTGACTCTGCTCTTAAGTTAGGGAAGACAAAAGCAGCAAAGAAGGGAACTGGTCATCCATCTCATAAAGTTGGACACGGTATTGTGAAGTCTCTAACACTTCACTCCCCTACGGCCGTATCTGCTATGGGACTACCTTTACCTGTTTTATCCCACAAAGACCAGTTACATTATTTGTGCACACACCTGGTACCTATTCTTGTCGCTTATCTATCCCGATACCTATATTCAAACTACAGCTGTGACGAGCAACAGTTGGTCACGCGCACCTCCATTGAATGACTCACTCAGGCAAAAACTCAATTAAGTATATTTTTATAACGTTTCCCAGTAATTATAGATGATATACTTGGGGAAGGGGACGGGGAGCTGCAGAGAATATCTATAGCACTGTTTTCATCCAGAGAACAAATAAACACATTTTCTGGATGCTCAGGCTGCTACCGCGAACAAGGCAACTCGACTAAGACAAAGGCCTGTTTGGGAAAAGACATTTTGATTTTCCAATGAAATTTTTTATATTTTGAAAGACACGCTTGATGTAAGTAAATTCTGAACAATTCTGTACGTGAGAATTTTAATCTAAACCTTGTTTTCAGCATTAAAAAAGAAATTTTCCTTTTATTGGTCAAAACATAGGGCAGAAATGTTTGTGATTTTGATATCAGCAGACGCGATGTATTATGCTTGTGACGTCATAAAAAGTTGGCGTGTGTTATATATAGAAGGACAGGAACAAATTTAAACCTCACTAATAAAAAAAAAATTAACAAACAAGATACAAACACACATACACAATGTAGGCGAATGTCCCAACACCATGTTTTCAATAACCGGAATAAAACCATACGACTAAGAGGTAAAGGGCTATGAAAACGTAAAAATAACTTCAGAAAAATGTGTTACTTACTTACTTAGTCGTTCCCCTTCCACCGTGAGGTGTAGAGGTTTGGAAGAGAGAGCGCCAGACTATTCTATCGGCTGTCTTCCTCCTGGCCTGGTTCCATTCTAGTCCTCGGTCCTTCAAAGATTGTCTAATGTGTCCTCCCAGCGGACTCTGGGTCGTCCTCGGGGTCTGGATCCTTGGCTCTTTGTTTCCCATGCTTGTCGTGGTAGCCGATCTTCTCCCATTCTGCAGACATGGCCAAACCATCTTAGTTGGGACTGTTCTACTTGGGTCTGTAGGGGGTGGCATTTTAGGCCTTGACGTATCGTCTGGTTGCGTACCATGTCTCTTCTTGTTACTTCAACCACCTTCCTCAGATACCTCATTTCTGAGGTTTGGATCTGGCTTTTATGGGTTGTAGTCATTGCCCATGACTCGCATCCATATGTCAAGACTGGGACATAGGTGGAGCGGTATACAGCCATCTTCGTTTTCTTACCAACCTCTCTCTTGCTGAGGAATCCTCGATTTATGGCCAATGCCGGTCCCAAGCCCGGATGAAAAAGGAGGAGGGCGGCCTGCATGGAGGCCGTAAGGAGGCAGCCCCTCCACCATGCAAAGGCACAACAGGCCAATCACCTGTTTGCTTTAAACCACGATAACGAGTAACAAAAGAGAGAAAACCGGACTGATTCTAAAGGCGACGAACTGGAACGGACTACGACTTATGGAACATGGAACACAAGAAGTATAAATGGGAAGGAAGAGGAGCTGGTGGAAGAGATGAGGAAAGCAAAACTAGAAATCCCGGCTATTACGGAAACAAAGAAAAAAGGACAAGGAGTCATGGATCTCAATGGCAACACGCTGCTCTACAGTGGTGTACCCATATCCGAAACTAAAGGGGGTGTGGGTTGCATTGTGGCCCAAAATCAAAAAGATAGTATCAAGGGGTGGAACTTTGTCTCAGAGCGCATTATGGTTGTGAAACTAAAAGAAGGAGAAACCATAGTCAACCTGGTCATAGTGTATGGGCCAAATGAGGATGAGAGAGCAGAGGTCAAGGAGGAATTCTTCGAGCTGCTTCAAAGGACAGTGGATGACTGCCTAGATGAAGTTATCATGCTCGGAGATTTTAATGCCAGAGTTGGAAATGACCATGCTAGATGGAGTGGAGTTATCGGAAGATATGGAGAAGATACTCTCAATGACAATGGAAAAATGTGTTACACGCTGACTTAAAATTATCTAAATTACAAAGATTCACTAAAAAGGGTGATTCTTCGTCGACTTTCATCCCCCCCCCCCCCCCCCACCGCCCCATGTAGAGCTTATACCATCAACCCTATCACTCGACTTTCCGTCCCTGGTCGTCTGCTGCAACTCTTTATATGCCTTCCTTTTCTTTAAGATGTGTACCAATGCATTTCCCATCTGTATATTTGTGGTTTAAACAAACAAAAAGGTATGTTTTCAGGCATTCGTGAGAAATAAAGAAGTAGAACACTAGACAACAGAAAAACAACAGACGTGAGTGGCTTACCCAGGACTTGAACCCAGGACCTTCCGTGCAACAACCCCGCCTAGCTATGCAAGCGAATCACACTATCCTCCCTGCCATCTAGGCATCACCAAGAAAATGATGCATCGATGACGGGTCATTAGTGCGAACCGCAAGACATAACACCGGAAATTTACCATGGGCAGTCCAGCATATTAATGACGCAATCACTTCTGTTGTACCCCTATTATACAGTATAAGTCAGTCCACACAAGACAAAGATCTTAATACTGTGTCCAGTTTCTCTTTAAATTCAGGAAATGCTCTTGATTGAAATAATGTGAGTCCAATGAGTTATGGTATGTCTGTAGTATTTCATTCAAGACATAGGTGGGTTTGTTCTGGCTTTTGTTTAAAGTGTGAGATAGTTAGTCCAAAAGATGTTTGGGGAGGCGGTTGCTGTTTTTTACGATATCCCAGGTAGCGTTAATCCTATTCTTTGTTCTCTTGCATCGAACCTCGGGATCAACACTGGACGAAACCCATGACTCACGGGGGATATTAAACCTCTGACCCAGGATCAAAACAGACTGACCCCCAGGAGCCCGCACGGGACATTTAACATCGGACAGTGGAATCCAAGAGGGACATTGAACATCGGACCCCGGGACCAATACGAGACACTGAACACAAGAAAAGAGAAGAAACCTTTTTGTTATGAAGTTTTGTTATGAAGAAAGAAATGAACTTGATATCAGAGGGATCGGAATATTATTTGTTTTTTCCTACAAAATCACATGAGACTTTGTGTCCTGTCTGTCCTCACGACGTCACGTCTGAAATATGAATGCAGGAAATGTCATAGCAATCTATGGTATTTAACACCTGCGTCACCAGCACACTTCTGTGAGGCGGCGAGACATGGACAACCTTTGCTAAGCAAGAAAAAAGGCTCAATACTTTCCACGTACGTGTCTACGCCACGTCCTCGGTATTTCGTGGAAGAACAAAGTGACAGATGTCGAAGTGTAATCACGTGCTGGCCTTCAAAGCACGTATCCACTGCTTAGACAGCGCATACTACGCTGTCTTGGTCCTGTCCACCGCATGGAAGATGGTCGCATCCTGAAAGGTATCTTCTACGGACAATTGGCAGATGATAAAAGACCAGTTGGGCGACCGCAGCTGAAGTTCAAAGATGTGTGCAAAAGAGACGTGAGGGCACTGGACGTAAATCCAGCAACCTGGGAGGATAAAGCTGCCAATCGCACCAATTGGCGATGCTCTCTACGGGGCGACCTCAGATTGGGAGAAAAGAAGCTCTCACAGCAAACAGAAGAGAGGAGAAAACGTCGAAATAAACACCAGGAAAAAAATCAGCTGAGGATTGTCACCTCAGAGGCGCATTCCCATTATATACTGTTCAAAAAAAGAAACGCAACATTTTTTGTGTTATTTTTATAAAAGATAATCGTTGATTGGACATCAGTCAACCTATTGACTGTGTCAACCTGGTCATTAACTTCTCGTGGTTACCTGAATTGTACTCACCTCATGATTCGTGAGGTTATGAAAGAGGTCAAGGTCAAAACAACATTTTTGACAATAACTCGTGATAGGTTCATGAGAATCCCGTGAAACTTACTGAACACAAAACTCTCTGACAATATTATTGAATGCGTATAAAAGATTGACGCTCTTTGAATAAATTCAGTTGAAAATTCAATGCGCAAGTATGGCTCATCTCACTACAGAACAACGACTCATCATCATTGGACGTTTACAGACTGGACAGTCACAAAGTGTAGTGGCCAGACAATTTAATGTGGTTAGAAGCACCATTAGTCGCCTTTGGAGGCGATTTCAAGAAACTGGCTCAGTGGCAGACCGGCCGCGCAGTGGAAGACCCAGCGTCACAACTCCTGCCGAAGACCGCTTCATACGGCTGCGTCACCTCAGGAATCGACTTGCATCTGCGTCCTCCACAGTCCAGTCAATGTCAGCAGCTCGTCGAATTTCAGATCAAACGGTCAGGAACCGGCTGCACGATTCTGGTCTTTGGGCTAGAAGACCCTACAGAGGTCCTGTTCTTACGGACCGGCATCGCCAAAACCGACTGCAGAGGGCGAACCAGCATCGTCAATGGACCGTTGGGAATGACTGGAGAAGGGTTTGGTTTAGTGATGAATCATTTTTTGTGCTCCAGCGACACGATAGACGGAGAAGAGTTTACCGCAGAGTCCATGAGCGCTACGCCCAGAACAGCGTTGACGAGGCTCCTTCACATGGTGGTGGAGGTGTACTGATGTGGGGGGGGGGGCGATCAACTTCATGGGAAGAAGTGACCTGGTGCAAATTGAAGGACGCCTGAATGCCCAACGATACGTCGCTGAAATTCTTCGTCCTCACGTCCTTCCACTTCTGGCTGCACGAGGGTCGATTTTTCAACAGGATAACGCTCGACCTCATGTGGCACAACTCACCACCCAGTTCATCGCTGACAACACCGTCCAGACCATTCCGTGGCCAGCCATGTCATCAGACATGAACCCCAAAGAACACTTATGGGATGAACTCGACAGACGACTCCGCCAGCGAGACGTGGCTCCAGCCAATCTCCGACAGTTGTCTCTTGCACTGCGGGAAGAGTGGGCAGCCATCCCACAACAACAGATCCAACGGCTAATCGGATCCATGTCAAGGAGATGTCGTTCTCTGATAGAGGCCAGAGGAGGCCATACACCTTACTGAAACGGAGGCCTCAGTCGCAAAGAATAAAAGTCCAAACCATATTTAATGAACATCATTTCATTGTTAAAGTCTGAAAGTTTCTTCATGCCAAGATTGAAACATTAATTCCGTAAAATAAAATTTTGGTACAAGTTTGAAATTTGTTGTCCATTACCACTGCAATAATGTTGCGTTTCTTTTTTTGAACAGTATAGTTATGACTGAAGGGGCTATTATTATTATTATGGTAAGCATATTATTTCACAAGCTGAAATACTCTACCAGTCGATTAAATAATTTGAGGGTTGCTGTTGATCTTAATTAAGATACTCGTACTTCGAAATCTTGCCTCGTGTAGTTTCGGGGGTCCCTGGTTAGAGAGAGAAAAAATTGTACTACTGCTTTTTTATATACAATTTTGCCTCGTTTTTGCGAAGCGCGTCCCGGTTCAACCTAATCGGTTATATTAGGGCGCATGTCCAAATACAAAAGACCTTCATGTCTGGTAACGTTAATAGGACCGCTGCTCCCTCAGGCATGTCGTAAAGGACGACTGATATGATTTGTGCAGGCTTCCTGTAAAAAAAAAGGGGGGGGGGGGCAGCGACAGTTGTGGCGCCTTGCTCAATGGAGATCGAAAATGATGATGATGCTTTGGAATCTTCAGAACAGAAGTTATATTATTAAAATTAAGCAGACTCGCTCAATACTGAAGTAGACTTGGAGGGGAGAAAAAGGATACTGTCAAAACAGATTCTAGCAACGAACATGAGAAATGTATAAATGGGTGTGTGTGGGTGTGCGTGTGTCGGTGTGTGTGTGTGAGTGTGTGTAAAAAAAATTGAGGTCCATTATGGTGTCTCACTCTGTGTAGTTCCCGGGAAAACGGATACTATCAGAACAGATTCTAGCAACGAGCATGAGAAATGTACAAATGTGTGTGTGTGTGTGTGTGGTGTGTGTGGTGTGTGTGTGTGGTGTGTGTGTGTGTGTGTGTGTGTGTGTGTGTGTGGGGTGTGTGTGTGTGTGTGTGTGTGTGTGTGTGTGTGTGTGTGTGTGTGTGTGTGTGTGTGTGTGTGTGTGTGTGTGTGTGTGTGTGTGTGTGTGTGTGTGTGTGTGTGTGTGTGTGTGTGTGTGTGTGGGGGGGTGTGTGTGTGTGTGTGTGTGTGTGTGTGTGTGGAAAAAAATTGAGGTCCATTTTGGTGTCTCACTCTGTGGGTGTGTGTGTGTGTGTGAGTGAGTGTGTGTGTGTGTCTCACTGAGTGGTTCCCGGGGGTCTTTGAAGAGACAAAGAATGTATAGCACTACTGCAAACTCATGCATGTCGTACAAGGCGACAAATACGAAGTTGTGCATTATTTCTGTTCACTCCATGACGTGTGTTCAGAGTTGTTATTCTACAGCTCACGTCTTATCGAGTTATTCAAGTTTTCGCAGCGTTCCTGTTTACTTTATTACGTGCGTTCATTCAGAGTTTTTAATTTACAGCTCATGGCTTATCGAGTTATTCAAATTTTCGCAGCGTTTCTGTTTACTTCATTACGTGTGTTCAGAGTTTTTAGTTTACAGCTCATGTCTTATCGAGTTATTCAAATTTTCGCAGCGTTTCTGTTTACTTCATTACGTGTGTTCAGAGTTTTTAGTTTACAGCTCATGTCTTATCGAGTTATTCAAATTTTCGCAGCGTTTCTGTTTACTTCATTACGTGTGTTCAGAGTTTTTAGTTTACAGCTCATGTCTTATCGAGTTATTCAAATTTTCGCAGCGTTTCTGTTTACTTCATTACGTGTGTGTCGTGAAGTGAATCTGTATGACACCACGCTCAAATTTCCCCGCTCATAAACTAGCTATCGTATTTTTTTTTAAATCTATAAATAACTACAGTATTTGAAATTTGTCTGAGGGCCCAGTCAAATTTACCGCCAACAATTTATCTAGTGTATTTGAATTTGTCCAGGAAACAAGTCAAAAGTTACCGCCCACCCAAAAATTATCTAAGAGCATAGTACAAATTTAACAACCAATCAAACCGTTTCCTTTTCTTGTAGTGATAAGAAAATTTTGGTTGACGGGGAAATAATGCCTATTTTGTGTTTTTGACCGAACGTAGATAATTTATTTCTTAATAACTAAAGATAATTAAAATAAAAAGGATATCTCAAATTATAGCGCTGATGTTGCTTAACACATAAACATAAAGATTCCCTCATAATAAAATTTTATGGTAGTAGAAAAATTTATTTTAGGGATATTTTCACATCAGGGTAATTCCCAATTTAATTACTTAAAAATTACCCAGATTGAAAGGCAAAGGAATAACTAAAGGAAAACTATATAGAACGATAGAGAGAAATTGGCCGTTTAATTATCACTTTTGATAATTAAAATCGGTCCACTAATAACTATAATATAATATTTTCAAATTTGATCAGATTATACAAACACGCTTAGAACTGCATAAGCTTCAAGTCTCAAAAATTACCTTTTTGACTTTCCCTCTGATGGGGCGGGTGTAGGGCTATAAATAGTAACAACCTTTTGTGGTTTTCCGCCATTCAATTTTAAAACTTAGCACATAGCTGACCGAAGTAAAGACAGTATCGACCACGTCTTTTACCTTCCTGGACTTGAAAATAGTTCTAGATCCTTATGTGGGCCAGATTCAGCGTGTGTATGTGTGCATATTTACCTGAGGGTAAGGAAGATATCTTTATTTGTATATTTTGTTAATTATTGATAACCAGCCAAAAAGGTTCAATACCAATTCAAAAGTGAAACTGCAGGACGGATGTGTCACGGTCACATTGACCTAAATTGTGGCAGTGTGTAGTGTTAGAAACATGCTCGAGATGCGAGAGAAACTGATAAAATGAGTATGGTGTTTGAAAATATGGCATAATTACGACCGGTTAGTTCTAGTAGGGAATTAAATTTGTATTTTCGTCTGGAGTGATTCACTGTTAAAATATACTGTATTAGACTTACAGGAATTGTCAGCATAAAGAAATCAAGCTGTTACATATTATTTTGTACTTAACCTAATTATTGCACGGAAGCCAAGCATGGGGCTCAGGACAGTAACAGGGAATCCATACAGGAAAAGATAATCACAGGAAACAGACAGTAGAAAGGAAATTATATGTCTAGTGCAACCTGTTAGCACAATGTCTGAAGGGTAAGTTGTGACGTCCTTTATGTGTATGTGGGTTGAAACAGATGCCTACATAGAATGTGGTTATCCTTGATTCCAGGTTCGATCTCAGTATCTTGAAGAGATCTCTGGCCATTGATACGGGAGGCTGCTGGAGACCACAGCTCGGCATAAGTCAGGAGCTCTATCCAGCAGTATTTTCCTCAAGAATATGCAAATTTTTTGGTCATGACGTGGGCATAGAAAGTCAACAACAGCCACAGATAAGTTGCCAGCCAGTGACATAATTTCAGAAGCTCACCCAAGTTGAAAATAGACAGTCTACTTAACTTATTTTTATATGATGACAAGTAATAGACATATAAACTATCTACAGATTTAAAGCCAACATTCAGAATACAGACAAACTTGACATTTTGTGAAATATAAAGCGAGAATAGCTTCACGTGAACCTGATACCGCATGGACAGAAATTTACCTGTTATTTATTTTAAAAGTGTAAAAATATTTCATTTCCTTTTTTGAATATTCCTGACCTGAAAAGATTGAGGTTCAGGACAATTAAATTGTATATAAAATTTCCAACAGTCTTTCTTAAGAAGTTCATTACCGTTAAAGTTCTGTTTTGGAATTATGTAGTAGTAACAATGTAATTCATCCCTTGACAAATATTGAGTCAAATAAAACAAACAATACTATAAATTTTACTCTTGGTGAGATCTCAAGAGGTAGCAGTTAGGGACCCAGAGAACTCCATCATCATCTTCATTCCTGAATCTGGGAACTTACATAGCTGGACCTCACCTTGATTGTCTATACACCCTTACTTTTTTCCAGAAAAGGGGTATTACTTATAAGACCAGTCTCTTATCTGGCACTATCCTGGTATCCTCTGATACACCTATTTGTCCAAGATATCCCACAACTTCGTAACATCCCAACCTCTTATGACAGTGTTCAGAGTTTTTAGTTTACAGCTCATGCCTTATCGAGTTATTCAAATTTTCGCAGCGTTTCTGTTTACTTCATTACGTGTGTTCAGAGTTTTTACCCACAAGTTTTTATTCACTGGGAAAACAACAGGGGATGACGCTTGAGTATTATTGCAAGATGGTTTTGACAACAGCGAGTGTATGATCCGCTTGAGTGATCATGGGATAATAGTGAAGGACAGTAAAAGTCTATGATCCGCTTGAGTGATCATGGGATAATAGTGAAGGACAGTGAAAGTCTATGATCCGCTTGAGTGATCATGGGATAATAGTGAAGGACAGTGAAAGTCTATGATCCGCTTCAGTGATCATGGGATAATAGTGAAGGACAGTGAAAGTCTATGATCCGCTTGAGTGATCATGGGATAATAGTGAAGGACAGTGAAAGTCTGATCCGCTTGAGTATTCATGGGATAATAGTGAAGGACAGTGACAGTCATACCGGCTATGAGGAAATATGTTGATAGCCTTACAAGACAGTCCTTATTTTGGAACCACCAGGATAAAGAGAGATAAAGACCCAGGGAGAAGATAACTGGAGACGGAAATGAAAGGACGGAGAAGACATAAAAAAAACATTAAGCTGATGGCAAATGACAGGAGGATCCGTCATAAATTTGTTGAAGGCTTATGTTGCTTGAAGCGCAATCACACACGATGATGATGATGACCGCGATGATGATGATGATTATGATTATTACCTCCACATATGTTTAGGAAAAAAAAATCACTGAGTCTGTTCAACGGGCAACACTGTAAATCTGGTAGATTTGATCAATATAGCTAGGCCCGATTTTGCAAAAAAAAAGCGGGGAGCAGTGATAATTATCATTTCAATGTACAATACTTAAATTTAGGTCGCCTATGCTAGTCCCGATGCGCGTGAAGATAAAAAATGGCCATAACTACAACAATGTTGATATTACCAGCCCCGCCCATTTTATTCAGTTTACTGGCTTGTCTGTCTGTTTCACGAGCTTGACGTTAACCAGAAGACTATGTCACGTGCCCGAGAGTATCTGATGGCCGGTCATGTACAGAGTGTCACGTATGTAAACGCATTTATGCTTGTAAGTATGTGTGTATGCATATATATATATATATATATATATATATATATATATATATATATATATATATATATATATATATATATATATATATATATATATATATATATATATATATATATATATATATATATTTAAATGTATGAGCTTATCCTCACTACAACTCCCGGCTATAACAACCTTCGGAACTAATTGAGCGAAAACAAACTCACACAACAAGCAGAAGAGAGGAGAAAACGTCGAAAGGAACAACAGGAAAATAAGCAGCTGAGGGCTGTCACCTCAGGGGCGCATTGCCATAGTCAGTTATGACTGATGGGGCTTTTATTATTATGTTAACAGGGGTCTGAAGAGACATAGAAAGAATAGCACTTCAGTAGCCTACCCTCAGGCCTGTCATACAAGACGACTTATATGAGACTGTGCATGGGGATGGGAACCTCATCATGTAAAATTAGTAACCCTACAAACGTTAGTCCTTATTTTTACGTCTTTGTTTCCTCACTTGTGTCTGTTGGAGATACATGAAACACATACCAAAACAAGAAGGAATAAATAACATGCCATGCGACTGATACATTTTGTATATTTATTTTTTTAATGTTATTGTGACAGAGTTATGTAAATATATTACATGAATCCACACGTTTTTGCTTCCACGTGTTTTCCACCTTTGCTTGCTTATTAATATGCACGGTTTGTTAACGCAGAACCCCTGTATTTCTAATATCTGTCAAACTCATAATTATAGCCACGCCTATTTTTTTCATTTCTCTATGTCTTACAAGCACTAGGAATGTTTACATACAAGACTTATTAACTAGTCCACGACGGGACAGGTAAACAACTAGCGAGTAGAGCCGTTAACTGTATTATCACGCAAATCGTGGAATAGTGACAGATCAGACAATTAACGCGCGTAGAGAGAATGAATCGTCTAATGGTAGAACCAAGGGGCGATAAGTCAAATCGTACTTTCGGTAGTACAGTTCTCAGGGGGAATTAAGCGAATGCAAGAAAGGGGAGATAATCACAGTTACACCCCCCCCCACATACGGTCGTTCGTGATCCCCAGGGGCAGTATTCAGCTACAGTGGTGCGGACGAGATCAAAAGACAATTCTCGCTAGCGAAAATTTATACGATCGGCGAAAGCGTGAAAATAAGCTTTCATTCAGGAATCGACCGCAGTTTTCCCCAAAAATACGGGCAAGACGTGAAATCTCAGACCGATTTATATATATATACCCCAGCGTTTTAAAATCATTTATCGAGTAACCACAGAATTTTCAAAACACCTAGCTTCGATTTCTAGACCATTGTACAAGTGGAATTACTTTAGATTTCGATTGGAGATAGTTCTAAATTTCTGTGTTGCGGTAAATATTTATACTAGCATTTTGAGTGATTTAATTGTTAAAGTCCGTCATTATAGTCACTAGGATTTTCTGTGTTGAGTGATTTAATTGTTAAGTCCGTCATTATATTTCACTAGGATTTTCTGTTTTTATTAAATAGCGTATTAAATAACTTATAGCTAAAATTTTCCAGCTGTAATGAAAAATTTAATTACTCGCTAGCACCCAGATAAAAGATATTTTAATTGACTAGTAAATGCACTAGGCAATGTCGTACTGACGAAATATATATTTATCTCTAATCCATTATGTGTAATTTTGTAAATGACTAGGCTTAGTTCACGGGGTTTTTTTAAACGATAAGATAATCTATACACTTGTGGGTTCTATCGAATTTATAACCGAATGGATAATAATAAATTATACCGTTACGCGGGTTAGGATAGATACTGATATTGTGATTAAATATTTTGTATTTTCTTCAAAAAAATTCAGTACAGATCACAAACCAAACCTACCAGCGGCCTTAATCTAAATCTGAGAAAACGGATCTAAGTCTAAATACAATAGACGCCAAACAAACATTCTTATGCAAATAGCGGATCTTCAAGGTTGACCTATTCGGCCTTCTTGTTACACACAGAGAGAGGGAGAGAGAGAGAGAGAGAGAGAGAGAGAGTACATCCATATAAGAATAAGAATAATTGTAACTGGACCTATAGCTATCCAGATTCTTTTCCCATTTTTCATGTACATTCAGCCTGTTGTGGCGAAAATATCAACATTAACACTTCCCGCCCGATTACCGACCAATGTGTTGTGGCGAGAAATGTTATCCCTAGAGATTTACATACCTGACATTCTCCTAAAGTATTGGAATTACAAGCTAATGACACTGTGAACACTAGATATCTTAAGTATTTTCCTACCTGGACTAATTGATGTGAACTACACAGATCCGAGTAACAGTAACAAAGTAAGCGTTCCCCAAATAACAGGATTAATCCAACTTGGAGGAGCTGGGACTTACTTTGCCAAAAAAAAACCCAACTCTGGATTTGCTGCGTGTGTCATAAAATTAACAGTGATACAACGTAAAAATATCTCCAAAGGATAAAATGTAGGGATAAAAAGAATGCGTAAGTTACTAGAAGGCATGATCGCCCACGCCGCGGGTCATCACCCGCCATGGAAATTAAATTGCTAGAACGTTTACCATTTGAACGGGATGAGAACGGCGGATCAAAAGGAAAAAAATATGACTGAAAAATTGCGTGAGACTAGCAAGGCTTAGAAGATGCTATTGGGGGGGGGGAGAACGGAGGAAAAGTCACGTCCCCAAGTTGACACAAGGTAACGATATCGACAAAAGGGACCATAGTATTATACGCAACAGTCATTTTTTGGACGTTTTTGCGATATTTTGTCCTTTATTTGAATGCAGCGGCAAACGTTTCACAGAAGATTCTAGAAAATATTTCGAAAAAAACAACTAACCTTGAAAAGTAACTTTTTCTTAATAATGATGTTAGGAATATAAAACCTAGCTGGTCGGATGGCCCATTTTGAGCAGTGAAATAATATGCTTTTATTTATACAGACGGATAGATAATAATGAAGACATTGACAAAAGACTGTGTTGTTCACATCAGCGAAAGACTGCATTGAATCAAACATGTCACTAATTTGCACAAAAACTGCGACCTTGAGACTCAAGTGTCCAAATCTAGTTAGAATGAAAGAGAGGGACATTGGTGGGAGCTGTGGCTAAAAATAACTTTAAAGACAAAATTTGTTGAGGGGACGGATAGGTTGGTTCAAAAACCAAGTACGTTTTTGTGAAAACGCAAGTAGAGACGGACGGACTAACAGATAAAAATCCATACTTGACTGAAGCATGACTGAAATGACTTTAGTGTAGGAAATTTGAATTTGAAAAAACACAAGGCATTGATTGGCCACAGACAATCATATTATCAGCGCTCAGACGCGCTTTTTTGCCATTCCTCAATAGTTGTCCAGTGATAGACACAGTAAATTTTAAGTGTGGTGATTTCCAATGAAGTAAATTGAAATAAGTTCAGGGACGCCATACTATAGCCAGCAGCTCAGCTGAGTTTTGCTAGCATTTCTGTGTTCTTTATTCATAATCTGGTAAGATTGAAATTATTTCTTTGTATATTTTAAATATTGTTTAATGTTTCGAGTGATTTGATACTGCCATATCGAAATCTAGCCTTACAACAAGTAAGGATTTGCTCTAGACCCCCCGCCCTAGTTCAGGGTCTAGGGACAAACAATATATATAAACTCCAGCAAGGGTTAGGAAGGACAGATCAAGTGTTGAGATCAGTGGAACATATCACCTATCCTATTCTATGGCAGGAAGCTAATAAACATATTTCGGAATATGTAGTCTGGGAGAACTTATCCTATGTGAAACCAACTTGGTAAGATGTGTTGTATGGTCAGAGAGATCTGACCCTGTCTAAGTGGTGTTATTGTAAATTGTTACGTGTAGAAGTGGCTCC
Source organism: Oreohelix idahoensis (assembly GCA_024509875.1). Classification (NCBI taxonomy): domain Eukaryota; kingdom Metazoa; phylum Mollusca; class Gastropoda; order Stylommatophora; family Oreohelicidae; genus Oreohelix; species Oreohelix idahoensis. The sequence continues at coordinate 50,642 of JAMPIV010016008.1, forward strand.
TTAGGTAAGGTTCTGAACCTAAACCAATACTTTATTTCAGAGCTGTGAGTTTTTTATGTTGACACCAAAAGGTGGTGTCAAATGCTGGGTAAATAATTGACAGTGAGGACCCGTGCAGTGTCGCATCTCGGCAGAACAGCCTTGTATTGCCCCCAAGCACGGAGAGGTGGGGCCACCCGATATATTGCCCCCAAGCACGGAGAGGTGGGGCCACCAGATTCCAGCACCAGAACTACTCTTTCAAAGTTACGTAAGCAGGCTGGTCTGCTGGATTTACACCAACTTCATAGACATAGCACCCAAAGTGAATTACTACTAAAACATCCCATTTCCTTCCATCATTAATGGACAATGTTTGGTAGGCATAGACAGGGAGGGATGAAGCCACCCCAACAGCACATCTATTCATCGTTCTCCCAGGGAAAATAAAATTATGAACTGTAGAAATATTAACTAATCGTGAAAATTGTATACGTACACACCTTTTATTTATCATGCCATTTATTCATGCCATTCACTCATAAATTTCAAAATCTTTCATATGTTCTGGCCAAAATAAAACCTTGGTTCAGAACAAATAAATTTAAAAAAGATTTACTTTCTAAAATTTCACCAGCTGAATTTAGTTCATTGTGTTCTAAATTTTATTGATAATATTATATTATTTAATATCTGTGTGTGTGTGTTTGTATATGTCAATACAACACATTACATTCAGTACCCTAGATTTTAACGTAGCCACATTCATTAGAAAAAAAGAAATGTGTGAGGTTGTATAGTGGTAGCAAGAAGGGTCTTCTGTACGTTCACAGCTACATTTATTTCAGGAGCCTTCACAGCTGACCTCACGCATCACACTAGGTGATAACACAACCATACAAATACCATCAAAATCCACTACATATATTGGGGTCTTGTCCAGGGATAATTAGCATAAACAGTAATATAAGGATCTCCTGGTGGGAGAAATAAAATTAGGGGAACAAAATTGTAAAATTCCCTTAAAATTAAAAGTGTCCCTTTAAATTAAAAGGGCAATTAGAAGTTGGTGAATCTTCACAGCCAGTAATAATTAATTAGTTAACTGGTTAATTATAATTAGTTAGACTATAGTAATTAGAAGTACTTTAGTGGTTAGAGATTTATCTTGTATATTATTATATTGTCTAAAAAGTATGGCGGAGCTGGCCAAATTTAGATCGGCTGCTGTGCTAACGGCGAAGGAGATGGGAATGGATGGTCAGATTTTAATTCAATACGTAACGGCTGAATGTGATAAATATATTGAAAGGGAAGATAGAAAGGTAGCTGAAGAGAAGAGGTTACAAATTGAGGCGGATAGAGAAATTAAGAGGCTGCAGATTGAGGCGGACAAAGAGGCTAAAGCATTAGAGGCAGCAGAAAAAAGATTGACTGCCGAAAGGGAGGCAGCAGATAGAAAGGCCGAAAGGGAGGCAGAGGATAAAAGGTTGCAAAGGGAGCATGAATTACGACTAAGGGAGCTGGAGTTACAAGGCCAGGCTCCTGAAAATGGTGCCAGCCCTTTTGCCTCAGATGCTACGCCCAGTCTGGGAGCCTCAACCTCAGCTATGGGGTTTCATTTAGACCATTTTGTTGAGAAAGACGATGACATAGAGGGGTACCTAGGACGTTTTGAGTTATTAGCTACTACATATGGGTTAGAGAGAGAGAGAGGTGGAGTTTAAAGCTATCACAAGGACTGAGAGGTACTTCTTATGAAGTCTTTGCTAAAATGAACAGGGAAGACCAAGACAATTATGACATGTTAAAGCAGGCTCTGTTATTAAGGTACGAAAAGAATGGTGAATTTTATCGTAAGAAATTTAGAAATGCCAAACTGTTGTCTGGGGAGACATACCACCAATTCTCTGCTAGACTGGAAACCTATTTGGAGAAATGGACTGCTCTGGGGAAGACCCAAGATCTTAAAGAAATGATCATGATCGAACAATTGAGAGAGTCCATGGCTCCAGACATGAGAAAATTTCTCATGGAACAAGGTGCAGAGAAGTTGGGGGAGGTTTTAAATGTCGCTGAGAGGTATCAGGCAGCCCAGGCAGAGGTAAGTGGTGCTAAAAAGAAGCACATAGATAATTTTAAAGCTCCACAGCCATTTAATAAATTTGACAATAGAGAACAGGGTAATAGAGGTAGGACAAACTTTGAGCGGCCAAGAAATGACTATCGCGACAGAAACTCACAGTTCAATGACCAAAAAAATAATGAAAGGAAACCGTTTAACCAAGGAAAAAGATGGTGTAAATGGTGCAAGAGAGATAACCATAACACCGAATTTTGTAGAAGGAAACCTTCAAACATTGCTGCAATGAAGTCGGGGACTCAACGATTAGAGGTTAATCCTAATGGACAACAGGAACCTTATCACCCCCCAGTTTGTGAGGATGTTATTTGTAATGGGGTCACCATAAGGTGCCTTTATGATACAGGTTTGGATTATGATTCAGTTGTGAAGTCTAGCCTAGTGGACCCAAGTCAGTATACCCCAGAAACAGTGGAAATACAAGGGGCGACTAAGGACATACCACTCATGACACTTCCCATCGCAAGGATAACGGTGAAAACTCGCTATGTGGAGGGAGAAATCAGAGCAGCAGTGATAGATGAACCAATCTACCCTCTGATATTGGGGTGTAGATACGTCTTCTTGGGGAATCCCGAGAAACCTGTGATCATGGCGACAGTGCAGACCAGGTCACAGAAGAAGGAGGAAGAAGGTGAACCTATAAATGCTCATCCAGAGGAGTTGAGAAAGGCGCAGGCTGAGGATAGGACACTCAAGCCATGTTTTAAAAAATTGCCCAAATGCCACACACCTCCGAGCAAGGGGGAATACTTTATGAAGAACAAACTATTATATAGGAAGGCCGGAACTGGAACAAATGGTCACAACCAGCTGGTCCTTCCCACTTCATATAGGGATAAAGTGATGGAACTCGGGCATGCGATTCCCTTCAGTGGTCACATGGGGATCAGCGCAACAGGACAGCGTATAGCTTGTCATTACTTCTGGCCAGGGATAACGGAGGATATAAAAAGATATGTCAAATCCTGCCCTGAATGTCAAAGGGTAGCTCCAAAGCACTGGACTGCTCCTGCAACTCTAGGGGAAATGCCCATAGTGGGAACACCTTTTGAGAGGGTTTCAGTGGATATTGTGGGACCTCTCACTCGGACCAAGAGGAGGAACAGTTACATCCTTACTCTGGTGGACACTTGTTCTATGTGGGTAGAGGCGGTAGCCCTGCCATCAATTGATTCAAAACACGTAGCAGAGGCACTACTTACAATATTCACCCGATTAGGATTCCCGCATCAAATCTTGACGGATAATGGATCTCAGTTCAAGGGGAAACTAACGGAAGAAGTTTTTAAACTATTTCAAGCCAGACACTTTCATTGTAGTCCGTACCATCCACAAGGGAACGGCCAGGTAGAGAGGTTCAACGGGACTCTCATTTCTATCCTGAGAAAGCTGGCACACGAAAAACCGGATCTGTGGGATCAATTCCTGCCCGCCGCATTGTTTGCGTATCGGGAGGTACCACATAGTTCAACCGGGATGGCTCCCGCAACTCTGCTATTTGGGAGGCCAATAAAAGGTCCATTAGAAGCTTTATTAAGGACCTGGACAGATGAGAAGGCGGAAGAGACTGTTACCTCATCTTATCAATACGTGAACGAACTGACCACTCGTTTGAAAGCTAGATGGAAACTGGCAAATGATAATTTGAAACAAGCCAGGAAGAAACATGCAGCATATTTTAATAGGAAGGCAAAGGACAGAGAACTAGCTGTGGGAGAGAAGGTGCTGCTTCTACTACCCGGTAGCCAGAATAAATTACAAATTGGATGGCAAGGTCCATATACGGTTCTAGAGAAGGTGTCTAGAACAAACTATAAAATTGACAAAAAGGGGAAGGAGAAAGTTTATCATGTAAACCTGTTAAAGAAGTATCTGGACAGACCACTCCAGGAAAGCACCCCTTTACTGACCTTAGCTATCGCAACTCAAATGCAAAAGGAACCACTCACCTCACATGAATACCCATTACATCCTTGTGAAACAGCAGCACAGGTAAAAGTCAGTAAGCACCTGACTAAAAACCAGAGGGAGAGAGTTCAACAGGTTCTGGAGGAACATACAGATGTATTAACAGATAAACCAGGCCATACAAATTTGCTACAGTATGACATGAAACTGGTAGACTCAAACCCAATCTGTATGAGAGCCTATTCTATTCCGTTCGCGAAGGAGAAGGCATTGAAGGAAGAAATAGATTATTTATTGAAGGAGGGGATCATTTCACACAGTGAATCACCCTTTAGTTCCAGTGTCGTCTTGTTGAGAAAACCGTCTGGGGAACACCGACTGTGCATAGATTATAGGAAACTGAATGCTGTCGCAGAAGGACAAGTGGATCCATTACCAGACACAAAACAGTTATTTGCCAGACTGAACAAGGCAAAATACTTTTCAAAGGTGGATCTTAGTAAAGGCTATTACCAGATCCCAGTGAAGCCTGAAGTGAGACCTTATTTGGCTTTTAGCACTTCGGATGGACATTATGAATTCAATATGCTACCATTCGGACTGAAAAATGCTCCGAGTGTATTTTCAAGGATGATGCGCAAATTGTTGGATCCCCTGAATAACCCATGTATCACGAATTTTATGGATGATATTCTCGTCGCCACAGAGACATTTGAAGAACACATTGAAGCTCTAGAAATGTTATTTAATAGGCTTAGGGAGGCGAACTTAACTGCTAGGCCAACAAAATGTTGTATTGGATGCAAAGAGTTGGAATTCTTGGGGCACACTGTATATCAGGGTAATATGACCCCTGATCCTAATGTGACAGCGCCATCTTGAGGTCTGTCGTTCTAGGCGCTGGCCCCATCTGGGCAGTCATATTGTCTATGTGGTTTAGTGCCTTTTGATCACGTTATCTTCGAGCAGATTTATTACAAGGCCATAATATATGCCTACATATTAGTTGTGTTTTTGCTCTAGTTGTGTAAATCTGTGTTTTCATGCATTCTGGAGCAATAATCGCGTGTGTTATCTGTGTGGCGCAGATTAATACGCGAGCGCGCAGTAAATTGAGTGGTTAGGCCAGGGCTTATAAAAAGGGGTAGCAAGCGGCGAAACCGGTCTATGTTTGAGAGAGCCGCCCAGTGAGAACAGACTAAGAAGACACACAAGAGTCAAGCTGTAAATGCCTTGAGCACGTGAGTTAATTTAAATTAGCATTAGTTTTCTAGGATTCTGAAATTATATCGATGTGGCTATTTTAATGTTTAATGGGATAGATAGATAGATAGATAGATGTGAGAGTTTAAGAGCGATTATTTCATTCTTCAGAAAGGCTATTCCACTGGAAATTTAGATAAGATTAACGATCGCAAGATAGTAGCCTCGTGGTGATAAAAGGCGGCGATAGCGAGTCTGATTAAACACGCTCCGCGTGGTAAACCTATAATATGTTATGCCGAGCGACACGTTGTGTATTTAGTCCCAGTTTGGCTTAAGTCGAGAATAATTATATTGTATTCTTTATGTAAGAGTAATTTAGTGTATTTCACGTTTATTGATAATTCTACTGTATATTTAATGGGTTACTGTGAGGTGAGAATATGTATTTAGATTTCTGGAGAGCGCGAGGCCACTCCTTTGTTGAGACAGGTGTTTCTCTGTTTGCTCCTGGTGGAGCATGGAAACACCAATGCGGCTGGTGTCCACCACAAGCCAACAGAAGCATTTTTATGCTATTACAGTGGTTGTTCCTGTAATAATGTGTTTCATGCGATGAGATTCCCAGCCGCACGAGACGGCACATACGACATGCTTCAGAATGCAGTAACGAATTTTGAGATAGACCAGTTGTGAGGTGGTGGTTAATTCTCATTATTGAGATTATTTGTTGTACATGTATTGAAGAATATTATTTTATGTCCAGTTGATTATTATTGTTGTGTGAACAATGGTTTGTGAGAGCACGTGGGCGTACCAGATGTATATTTCTCTTCTCCGCTCCTGAGGGAGCATGGGGCCACCGGTGTGGTTTACCTCAGCAAGGAGCATTCAGATGCTTTTGCAGTAGTGGTTTCGGTAGCAACCTATGTTACCCGGTGCGATTGCCAGCCTCATGCACAACACCATACTAGTCGCATTGGGCGACACGCATGAGTGTGTGAGATAGTTGATGATGTCAGGTGGGCGCATGTTTTCTGTATGGTAAGTGTTATTATCCATGCTATTGATGTTCACTTAGACGTTGTTTTATTTATTATTTTTCAGACAGTCTATGAACACTGACTGGGTGTTTGTTGGATTGTTTGTTTGGTGTTCGGTAGAATTAAATGTTGATCTGCTTAAGGCTTTGGGTTGCTTGAATTGTTAAGTCTGCTGCTGAGAGGGTTGCAAGCAACCAATAATTGCAACCCCTGTCAAACGATCCTTTATAAATTTTCTTAGTGCACGGGTCTTGGGTGTGAGGTACCCCTAGCACCCCTGTCACACTAAGAATTTGGAAAAACTGCAGAGAGCACCTAGGCCACAAACAAAAAAGGACGTGCGATCATTCGTGTCGTTATGCGGATTTTATCAGAAATACATCAAAAATTTTAACGCTATTTGTGCTCCTCTGACTGATCTGACTCGCAAGGGACTTCCAGATAAAATTATTTGGACTGCACAATGTGAACTAGCGTTCCAAGAGTTAAAGGAAAAACTCACTAGCAAGCCTATTCTCAAACTGCCTGATTTGACACAGGACTTTGTCTTAAGAACCGATGCAAGTAATGTAGGACTCGGAGGGGCTTTGTTGCAAAGATCATCTTCACCTGATGGGGAACTGAAACCAGTCGCTTATGCAAGCCGCAAATTGAATAAGGCGGAACAAGGATACTCCACAAGCGAAAAAGAATGTTTAGCGTTAATCTGGGCAATAAAGAAGTTTCAAATCTATCTGTGTGGTAGGACTTTTGTGGTCGAGACGGATCATCAGCCTCTCGTATTCTTATCTCAGGCTAAGCATGAAAACGCAAGATTGCTGAGGTGGTCTTTATTGCTTCAACCTTATCAGTTTAGTATCCAATATATCCCAGGCAAATTGAATGTCGGTGCAGATTTCCTCAGTCGGCACCCCTGTGATCAAAATTAGAGTAATGGCAGACGTGAGGAGAGATTTTATCTATGTGTATCACTGGTTTTAGAACTTGCCGTAGGCATGTTTTCAAGTGGGGAGATGTGTCATAAAATTAACAGTGATACAACGTAAAAATATCTCCAAAGGATAAAATGTAGGGATAAAAAGAATGCGTAAGTTACTAGAAGGCATGATCGCCCACGCCGCGGGTCATCACCCGCCATGGAAATTAAATTGCTAGAACGTTTACCATTTGAACGGGATGAGAACGGCGGATCAAAAGGAAAAAAATATGACTGAAAAATTGCGTGAGACTAGCAAGGCTTAGAAGATGCAATTGGGGGGAAGGGGGAACGGAGGAAAAGTCACGTCCCCAAGTTGACACAAGGTAACGAAATCGACAAAAGGGACCATAGTATTATACGCAACAGTCATTTTTTGGACGTTTTTGCGATATTTTGTCCTTTATTTGAATGCAGCGGCAAACGTTTCACAGAAGATTCTAGAAAATATTTCGAAAAAAACAACTAACCTTGAAAAGTAACTTTTTCTTAATAATGATGTTAGGAATATAAAACCTAGCTGGCCGGATGGCCCATTTTGAGCAGTGAAATAATATGCTTTTATTTATACAGACGGATAGATAATAATGAAGACATTGACAAAAGACTGTGTTGTTCACATCAGCGAAAGACTGCATTGAATCACACATGTCACTAATTTGCACAAAAACTGCGACCTTGAGACTCAAGTGTCCAAATCTAGTTAGAATGAAAGAGAGGGACATTGGTGGGAGCTGTGGCTAAAAATAACTTTAAAGACAAAATTTGTAGAGGGGACGGATAGGTTGGTTCAAAAACCAAGTACGTTTTTGTGAAAACGCAAGTAGAGACGGACGGACTAACAGATAAAAATCCATACTTGACTGAAGCATGACTGAAATGACTTTAGTGTAGGAAATTTGAATTTGAAAAAACACAAGGCATTGATTGGCCACAGACAATCATATTATCAGCGCTCAGACGCGCTTTTTTTTTTGCCATTCCTCAATAGTTGTCCAGTGATAGACACAGTAAATTTTAAGTGTGGTGATTTCCAATGAAGTAAATTGAAATAAGTTCAGGGACGCCATACTATAGCCAGCAGCTCAGCTGAGTTTTGCTAGCATTTCTGTGTTCTTTATTCATAATCTGGTAAGATTGAAATTATTTCTTTGTATATTTTAAATATTGTTTAATGTTTCGAGTGATTTGATACTGCCATATCGAAATCTAGCCTTACAACAAGTAAGGATTTGCTCTAGACCCCCCCGCCCTAGTTCAGGGTCTAGGGACAAACAATATATATAAACTCCAGCAAGGGTTAGGAAGGACAGATCAAGTGTTGAGATCAGTGGAACATATCACCTATCCTATTCTATGGCAGGAAGCTAATAAACATATTTCGGAATATGTAGTCTGGGAGAACTTATCCTATGTGAAACCAACTTGGTAAGATGTGTTGTATGGTCAGAGAGATCTGACCCTGTCTAAGTGGTGTTATTGTAAATTGTTACGTGTAGAAGTGGCTCCTTAGGTAAGGTTCTGAACCTAAACCAATACTTTATTTCAGAGCTGTGAGTTTTTTATGTTGACACCAAAAGGTGGTGTCAAATGCTTGGTAAATAATTGACAGTGAGGACCCGTGCAGTGTCGCATCTCGGCAGAACAGCCTTGTATTGCCCCCAAGCACGGAGAGGTGGGGCCACCCGATATATTGCCCCCAAGCACGGAGAGGTGGGGCCACAGATTCCAGCACCAGAACTACTCTTTCAAAGTTACGTAAGCAGGCTGGTCTGCTGGATTTACACCAACTTCATAGACATAGCACCCAAAGTGAATTACTACTAAAACATCCCATTTCCTTCCATCATTAATGGACAATGTTTGGTAGGCATAGACAGGGAGGGATGAAGCCACCCCAACAGCACATCTATTCATCGTTCTCCCAGGGAAAATAAAATTATGAACTGTAGAAATATTAACTAATCGTGAAAATTGTATACGTACACACCTTTTATTTATCATGCCATTTATTCATGCCATTCACTCATAAATTTCAAAATCTTTCATATGTTCTGGCCAAAATAAAACCTTGGTTCAGAACAAATAAATTTAAAAAAGATTTACTTTCTAAAATTTCACCAGCTGAATTTAGTTCATTGTGTTCTAAATTTTATTGATAATATTATATTATTTAATATCTGTGTGTGTGTGTGTTTGTATATGTCAATACAACACATTACATTCAGTACCCTAGATTTTAACGTAGCCACATTCATTAGAAAAAAAGAAATGTGTGAGGTTGTATAGTGGTAGCAAGAAGGGTCTTCTGTACATTCACAGCTACATTTATTTCAGGAGCCTTCACAGCTGACCTCACGCATCACACTAGGTGATAACACAACCATACAAATACCATCAAAATCCACTACAGCGTGTACCATGGAAATATGTTCCAGATGCTGTAAATCAACTTAGGTAAGAGAGACTGAAAATGTGGCCACAGTTTGTCTGAAGCGAGAGAAAGAAGGAGTGAATAATTCTTCTATTGTATAATCATTTTACTCACTTTGTTTTCTTCCTTTCATTATGTTTGCTAATACTGTTTATTCCAGGATAGATTGATTAGAAACTCTGTTCTTTTACAGTATAGTCAAATTCTGTACCATAGTGCTAATCTTTTGACCTTTTGAGGTTTAATAACTTCTTCTAACGGGATCTTGTCTCAACAGAAAGAATTGCACTTATGTGTCTATTTCTTTATTATTTCTATAACCTATGATTTTTATATTTGATATTTGATACTTTATGTTGTGAAGTTTTCTTTATGATAAATAAACTTAACATAAAAACTTAATTACCTGTGTTGGTCAGCTCGGCCCAATATCCCTACACCATTACTATAGTTTTCACGTTTGTGCGTCAAGTTGTCGTCACTTATCTGTGTGTGTGTATGTGAGTGGTTATAGTATATATGTTAATATACGCAGATAGGTAAACTGTCTGATAAAACAAATTTCAGTCTTAAGATAGGCTGGACTAGAGTATCTTCTCAATCAAGGGACAGACTCTACCTTTTTCACCATTTCACTCGTGAAATCTATTTCTTTACCTTATCTCTCACTGAATCACCCCCCTTTTTCAGTTCTATTCAGGCGGGACCAGAATCTATCTTAATCACCTATCCAAAATCTACGACAATTATTATGGAAGCAAAACGAAAATGACGTTACGCGCAGTAAGAAATGTAGCCCGCTCAGAAATCATGTGCTGAAAACGCTGGATCTTATGTTGAACTGTAGTGTTAATCTGACATTAAATTCTTTTTATCTTGACGTTTATTTCATATAAATTAGTTGACTAAGTGTGAAGAAATAACAGTTTAAACATTGGAAGTGAATATATATATATATATATAGATAATCCCATAGCAGATTCTGATGAACAAGAGAGAAAAGTAAGAAAGTGCACTATACTAGGTTTCCAGCATCGAGAGGTGGGTAACCAGCTTCCCTTCCTCGCTGTCTTTTCCTTCCCTAACTCAGGTGCCAGTTAAGTACCCGTAAACAGCTAAGTAGACTAGAGCATGCGCCGCCATGTTTCGAGCTTGGCATCTTCGCCGCGAGAGGCCAGCGATCTAACAACTGTGCCAATCGGATATACATAAAATAAAGAAATCATTTGAAACACCAAGCACAATTAGGAAAGAGTACTCCTTCACAACAGCCCAAATCATTTCTTCCTTTCTCGCGTTAGCCATGTGGTGTGGTCATGGGCACTACTTTCGGTTTATTATGTCTTGTACCACTTGCAGTCTCTGCAAAACTGCCTTGCCCATTTATGCACTGTCTTCCCATCGTGTCTTTTGTCTACAGGTTTTTTTCTAGTTCTGGCTAATTTCCCTTTAAATATTCTCCAGGGAAATCGATTTTTTCTTGACATAGTTGTACGATTGTATTTTCTTTTCTTTTTTAAAAATCTTTTTGCGATTCTTAACAGGTATTTATGAGGCCTCACAGACTTTCTAATGATGTTTGCTCAGGATCAGCGCATGTTTATTCTAAGACAATTATTTCTTGAAAAAAAAGCAGAAATTGAATAATGGACTGGATGTAGCCTCTTCCTAGAATTACACACCACATAGTACAGAGTCCACAGATGTATATTATAATATTACATATTGTACGGTAAGTTTCATCATCAATATCCTTTAGCTCCTGAGGAGTATACGCCTTCAACAAACATATGCCAAGTCATACTGTCACATGCCAAGTCATCCTGTCACATGCCAAGTCCTCCTGTCACGTGCCAAGTCATCCTGTCACATGCCAAGTCCTCCTGTCACGTGCCATCAGCTCGAGTTCTTTCAACATCTTCCGAACCATATTCACTTCTGTCTCCAGGTCTCCTCTCCATGCGTTTTTTGGTCTACCTCTGCCTCTCGTTCCCTACATTCACACTTGTCTCAAAATTAGCAGAATGAATAAAATCACGAGGATTTGAATTTGAACATTTCAACCAAGGTGGAGTGGGTTCGATTCGTAGAACGTGCGAACAAAAAAAACAGCAGGACGCCACTTTGAAGTTAAAATGTAGGTGCTCGTCCCCTACCTTCAACCTCCCAAACAACCACCCAGAGTGTCAAGGATGTGAAATGGCAGAAACATTTGTCTCACGGGAGAAATAACCTCTGATGATCAGATAACCTCATTTAGTACTACTTTGTACAGAGTTTCCTATCACTGAAACACATTTACAGAACTGTGCGGGAAAAAAGAAAAACATACACACTCATAAAGCAAATATATGGGAGCAGTAAGATTCATAATAAAAACAATTAAACAAAAGAAGAGAAATCATAAATCAACATACGGTAACTCACCTGCCAGAAGTAATAGTTTACAACTTGTGAACACCTGCGGACATGATTAGCTTCTGCTCTCGATTACATTATCAACAGTCAGCGAATTGTACGCGGGGTGAGCGCATATACTCTGTCGTTATGAAGAGAAAAAAAAACTATACACAACAAGTAGATAATCCTGAAAGTTGATAACGTGCAGACAACGATTGCAGATCACTAAGTGTAGCCAGCCACCAGCTGTTGACGCTTTGAGGCGACAGTTTGTTCGAAATAGAATATTTGTGCCCGCGTGGAGAATGCAGATTTTCTATAAAGGCTACACTTAGACTATACTACGCATAAATTAATATAGCGACATATGGAGCCCTGGGAAATTTAAAAAAATATATATTAATAAATACAGAATGTTAGCAAGCGCAAAGCGTCTCTTTGACAATTTATAACTTCTAAACACCCAACAAAATAATTCGCGGCAAAATAATTCATGAATGTAAGTAAACTGAGCTGTGTGGCACACAAATTCAAAGTTTGAAATTTCCAGTATTAACTAAATATTTCTGAAAAAAATGGAAAAAAATAGGCAAAACTGTTCTGAATAGTTTCAATATCTTTGCACGCAACTTGCAAACTACTACTACTAATAATAATGATAATAATAATATAGATAGATAGACAGACAGACAGACAGATAGACAGCCAGACAGACAGACAGAAAGACAGACAGATAGACAGATAGACAGATAGATAGATAGATAGATAGATAGATAGATAGATAGATAGATAGATAGATAGATAGATAGATAGATAGATAGATAGGCAGGCAGACAGACAGGCAGGCAGGCAGCTAGCTAGGCAGACAGACAGACAGACAGACAGACAGACAGACAGACAGACAGACAGACAGACAGATAGATAGATAGATAGATAGATAGATAGATAGATAGATAGATAGATAGATAGATAGATAGATAGATAGATAGATAGATAGATAGATAGATAGATAGATAGATAGATAGATAGATAGACATCGATCATTGACCATTAGCTCACGTTGAAGTGAATAATCACAAAATGTTTCGTATAAAACAGCATTAAATTGGTCGCGTCTTTTTAACTTTCAAATTGGATAAACAGTAACGGTTCAATAGACCTTTATAAAAGATATCCAAACAAGTTATAATGTTACGCACTCAAACACAAATGCTCTGCACCCATGAATAAATGCAACATTTAGCAGATAGTATGTTGAATAATTTGATTATAACGCGCGTTTGGCGTTAAACGAAAGAATTATGAATAATTCTTGTTGTTCCGCAAATGCGTGATCATAGCCACACCGGGAAAGCAATGACACGGCACTGGCATTAGCAGGAATCTGTAGGTCCCCAACCACAACTCTAATATCCTCGCGATTTGCATACATAGCTCGTCTGTTGCCACGAGGGCCCTGAAGATAATCAAGTTACCATCCAGGATAAATCACATTTGTTCCTCTTCTTCCCAAAAGGAACCACATTCCATTGGCATGCAAATTGTGGCGATTATTTGGGGCCGGTATTAAAGGCAAACACCAACCCTGATAGTCCTGGTGTCCCTTGTGTATGTCCTTTAACGACTCTGATGTTCTGAAAACCGTGAAAGGGACTTAAAATAGGATAGGCGTTTGGAGGCATATAAAAATTTGAAAGGGAAGGGGAAGAAATAAAGAGGGCTTATAGTAAGAAGAGCTGTGCATGGCGTAAGTATTAGGAAATGTACGTCGCAAGGGGAAGAATAAATAAGAGAATATAAAATGGAATTATTTGCAGCCACAAAACATTGAAAGCGAGAAACAATTATATGTATATATATATATATATATATATATATATATATATATATATATATATATATATATATATATATATATATATATATATATATATATATATATATATATATATATATATATATATATATATATATATATATATAGATAGATATATATATATATATATATATATATATATATATATATATATATATATATATATATATATATATATATATATATATATATATATATATATATATATATATATATAATAGCCCCTTCAGTCATAACTGACTATGGGAATGCGCCCCTGAGGTGACAGCCCTCAGCTGCTTATTTTCCTGGTGCTCCTTTCGACGTTTTCTCCTCACCTCTGCTTCTTGTGTGAGCCTCTCTTCGTCCAATCTGAGGTGGCGCCGTAAATAGCATCGCCACTTAGTGCGATCGGCAGCTTCATCCTCCCATGTTGCTGGATCCATGTCCAGTGCCCTCATATCTCTCTTGCACACATCTTTGAACCTCAGCTGTGGTCGCCCAACTGTTCTCTTGCCATCTGCTAATTGTCCGTAGAAGATATCTTTTGGGATGCGACCATCATCCATGCGGCGAACATGGCCAAGCCAGCGAAGTCTGCGTTGTCTAAGAAGCGTATACATACTTTGAAGGCCAGCACGTGACAACACCTCGACATTTGTCACTTTATCTTTCCACGAGATACCGAGGATGCGGCGTAGACACCGCAAATGGAAGGTATTGAGCCTTCTTTCTTGCTTAGCACAGGTCGTCCAGGTCTCGCTGCCATATAGGAGTGTGCTGGTGACGCAGGCATTATATACCGCAGCTTTGGTCTTCATTGTGAGTTTAGAGTTTCCCCAAACACGCGATGTGAGGCGGGCAAAGGTAGCTGCAGCTTTGCCAATGCGGCTGTCGATTTCTGTATCCAGTGAGGGTTTGTCATTGATGGTAGACCCTAGGTATGTGAAGTGGTGCACCACTGCCAATTCATAGTTATCGATAGTGATAACTGGTGCAGCACCCACATCCTGACTCAGCACATTCGTTTTCTTTAGACTTATTGTGAGGCCAAAGTCCTTGCATGCTTTAGTGAAGCGATTCATCAAGCTCTGAAGCTCCTGTTGGCTTTGAGTGACGACTGCAGCATCATCAGCGAACAACAAGTCTGTTATAGTGACCCTTCTGATTTTTGTTTTTGCCTTCAGCCTTGAAAGATTAAACAGACGGCCATCTGACCTAGTGTGAAGGCATATTCCTTCAGTTGCATCTCTGAATGCATGTTTTAAGAGTAAGGCAAAGAAGATTCCGAAGAGGGTCGGAGCCAGAACACAGCCTTGTTTAACGCCACTTCGTATATCAAAGGGCTGTGACGTGCTTCCAGCATATTGGACTGTTCCCTTCATGCCGTCATGGAATGACTTTATCATTTCCAGCATTTTAGAAGGGCAGCCTATTTTCAGGAGGATTTTAAAGAGTCCATCCCTACTAACCAGGTCGAATGCTTTTGTGAGGTCTATAAAGGCGATATATAATGGTCTTTTCTGCTCTCTTGATTTTTCCTGAAGCTGGCGGAGAGAGAAGATCATGTCTGTTGTTGATCTGCCAGCTCGGAATCCACACTGTGACTCTGGATATATGCGCTCAGCTAACTTGTGTAGTCGCATTAAGATGACTTTGGCAAAAACCTTAACAACAATACTAAGAAGAGAGATGCCTCTGTAGTTATTGCAATCACTTCTGTCTCCTTTAGTTTTATACAGTGTTACAATCTTGGCATCTCGAATGTCTTGAGGAATAGTTGTCTCTTCCCAGCACTGGCACAGCATCCTATGCAGGGGACGTAATAGCGTGCTCTTACAGCATTTGATTAAATCAGGAGGAATCCCATCACTGCCTGGTGCTTTGCCAGAGGCCAAGCTATCAATGGCCTTGCTGAGTTCCTCTAATGTTGGTTCGGCATCCAGCTCCTCCATAGTTGGCAGACTGTTGACACCATCAAGGGCTGCAGACGTAACGGTATTGTCTCTAGCGTAAAGCTCAGAGTAGTGCTTGACCCACCTCTCCATCTGCTTACCCTTATCGGTTAGCTTCTCTCCGCTGATGGTTTTTAGCGGTGCCGTCTTACTTTTATGGGGGCCAAGTGCTTTCTTTATACCGTCATACATTTGTCTAATGTTGCCTGTTTGCGCTGCGATCTGGATGCTCTCACTGAGCTGGAGCCAGTAGTCATTTGCACAGCGTCGAGCAGTTTGTTGAACTTTGCTTCTCGTAGCCCTCAGGATCTGTAGGGTTCTGGCACTCGGTGAACGTTTGTATTCATTCATAGCACTGCGCTTAGCTTCAATGACAGGTGCCATCACATCTGATGAAGCATCAAACCAGTCATTTGACTTGGCTGTTTTCTTACCAAAGGTGGCAAGTGCAGTACTTTGAATGGTGTTCCGTAGATGCTCCCAGTTCTCTGTAATAGTATCACCATGCTGAGGGCTACTGAGCACTTTCTCGAAGGTCGCAGTGAATTGAGCGATCATGAAAGGGTCTGACATCTTGCTGGTATCAATGCGTGGTTTCCCTTCATGTCTGACACGATAGAGTTTTCTTGGTTGTGCTCTGATTTTGCAGCAAACCAAGGAGTGATCTGTATCACAGTCTGCACTATGGTACGAGCGCGTGGAGAGCACAGACCTGATGAGTGGCCTTCTGACAAGAATCAGGTCAAGTTGGTGCCAGTGCTTGGATCGTGGGTGTCTCCATGACACCTTATGCTGGGGTTTTGTCTGAAAGTAGGTGTTGGTCACGCAGAGGTCATGGTGGACGCACAACTCTAAGAGCCGTTGTCCATTTTCATTCATCTTGCCAATACCAAACCTGCCCAGACATGAAGGCCATGAAACATTATCGGCACCCACTCTAGCGTTAAAGTCACCAAGGAGAACAAGCTGTTCTTGCCTAGGTATGCTTTTGATAATTGCTGTTAGATTCTCGTAGAACTCATCTTTAGCTTCTGAGGCAGAGTACAGAGTAGGAGCATACACACTGACAAGGGTGATGGGACCTGTGCTAGTTTGCAGGCGGAGCGTTAACAGGCGTTCTGATCCATTCTCGCCTGGTTCAACCATTTTAGTTAGCGATTTTTTGACCGCAAAACCTACTCCGTGTTCTCTAGCTTTATTAAGATCTTTCCCTTGCCAATAAAATGTGTAGTCCTTCTCGCTCACCGTTCCAGAGCCCGCCAGGCGCGTTTCCTGAAGTGCAGCTATATCCACCTGAAGTCGTTTAAGCTCATCATTAATTATGGCTGTCTTCCTTACATCGTTTACATCCTGTAGGTTTTCGGATAGTCCAGTCAACATAGTCCTGACGTTCCAGCATCCCAATCTGAGAGTTTGCTTATTTCTATTTTTTCGATAATTGCTTGGTGCAAAATTTTCTGTCCACAGTTCGGGTTTGACCCTAATCCCCATGCACCCAATGGGGAAAGCAGACAGTGGCGGGACAACACCTTATTGACTGGGGGCTGCCCAGCTTGAAGCGGGCGGTAGCTGTCCAGTGAGATCCTAGAACCTCTCCCACTGTCGGAAGTAGCCCCTGGCGCCATGCCCTACGCCAATTGGGCAAAAAGCTTATAACCGGTAACTGCTACTTCCCGTGTTTTGCCGACACCTATAGGGTGAAGCTGGAGTGTCCTCTCCAGGGCGCGAGCTTGGGCACAGTTATATGGAGATCAAGCTGTTGCCCATGCAGCATGTTCCCCCTCTCCACACAGCCGGTAGATCCAAAGGAACGGCAGTAGCCGATACAGTTTGGTACCAGCCATGTCGCAGGAGTTGCCAGAATAATGTCGAATCGACATTAGACTGCCTTAGGGACTCCAACTCCGGATTTATCCTCAGGGTTTACTCCCGAAGCCAATTCCATAAATGGATATTCCCGCAAGGCAGCGGTGGTTTGAATTCAGAGTTCCTTCTCTTAGATAAGCTACCAACCAAGGATCACGAGCCCTATCTGCCCGAAGCTGCTGGTTTTAAGGCGCCAGTCGCTCGCCTTTGCCCCTTCTCCCGTCAGTGGAAACAGTTCCGCCGGGCTCAAATTGAGCCACACGTGAAGGCCGGGAGCTGGACTTGGTTGTCAGAGGCTGTTTGAGGCGCGTGCCATAGAAGTATTTTATCTGCAGTGAGAGCTTATCCTCACTACAACTCCCGGCAATAACAACCTTTGGAATCCATATATATATATATATATATATATATATATATATATATATATATATATATATATATATATATATATATGTACGAGGGGCGTTCAGAAAGTAATGCACCACATCGTTTTTCTCAGCTAATAATGAAGATAGAAGCATGAAATTTTGCACACTTCAAATATGGCACGTGCCAATTGTGTGCACCAAATTGCACTGCAACCGGCCAAATAATACGGCTACCCTAAACCGTTGAAATGGAGCGTGTTAGCAACTTGCGTTATAAACAGCGAATTGTGATAGAATTTCTCGTTGTAGAGAAGAAAACTGTTGTGAATATTCACAAGCGTCTATGTGATGTGTATGGAAGTTTTGCAGTCGACAGGAGTACAGTCAGTCGCTGGGTTCAGAGAATCAAAGAATCAGGAAGTGGAGATACGGAGCTGCTTGATCGGCCGCGCTGTGGACGTCCTGCCACAGCCACCAACGCAGAAATGTTGAAATGCGCTGAGGGCATTATTCTTACTGATAGGCAAATCACTACTCAACAATTGGCCTTACAGCTGTCAGTCAGCATTGGTAGTGCAAATGCAGTTATAAAAACTCTCGGATTTTCTAAGGTTTGCGCAAGATGGGTTACTCGAAGTCTCACAAATGACCACCGATTGCAAAGGAAAGCAATTTCTTCTGAATTGTTGGAGCGTTTCAATGCTGATGGAGAGAACTTTTTGGCTAAGATCGTTACAGGTGACGAAACCTGGGCACATCATTTTGAACCTGAGACAAAAAGACAGTCAATGGAATGGCATCATCCGCAATCACCAAGAAGAAAGAAATTCATGATAATTCCTTCAGCTGGAAAGGTCATGATCACTGTATTTTGGGACATTGAAGGTGTGATTCTTGTGGACGTTATGCCAAGAGGAGAGACAATGAATTCGCAAGCTTACATTAAGACGTTGAAAAAACTCAATCAACGTTTTCGCAGAGTTCGGCCGCACAAGAATCCAGCAGACCTGCTTCTCCTTCACGACAATGCGCGCCCTCACACAAGTCTGGCAACACGGGAAGCAATCACCAAATTGAGTTGGACTGTACTACCCCATCCACCCTATAGTCCCGATTTAACACCCTCTGATTTTCATCTATTTGGTCCACTTAAACATGCACTCCGTGGGACAAGGTTTGAAGATGATGAAGGAGTGATTCATGCAGCGAAGAAATTGCTACATGATCAAGACAAAATCTGGTACGGGCTAGGAATACATGCACTTGTTTCGCGCTGGCATAAAGCCGTACAAGTTGATGGGGATTATGTTGAATAATACTGATGTTTACATGACATATCCATGTATATAGTGTATAAATTTCATGCTTTTTGAATAAACAGCTCCTGAGAAAAACGATGTGGTGCATTACTTTCTGAACGCCCCTCGTATATATATATATATATATATATGTATATATATATATATATATATATATATATATATATATATATATATATATATATATATATATATATATATATATATATATGTGTGTGCGTGCGTGCGCGCGAGTGCGCGCGCGTGCGTGTGTGTGTATATATATATATAGTACAATGACCTATACACAACATCTATTAACTTGACCAAGGCTTTTGACACTGTCAATAGGGACGGACTATGGAAAATTATGGCGAAATTCGGCTGTCCCGATAAGTTCATCTCAATTGTCCGCCAGTTTTATGAAGGTGTGATGGCTCGCGTATTGAATGATGGAGAACCTTCTGAACCCTTTTCCGTCACAAACGGTGTCAAACAGGGATGTGTGCTCGCCCCGACACTATTCAGTATGATATTTGCTGCCATGCTCTCTAACGTTACGCATGGCAGTAGTGACGGCGTACACATCAGATACAGGACAGATGGGAAGCTATTCAATTTGAGACGATTACAGTCCTTTACGAAGGTGAATGAAACAATGATCTCTGACCTCGTCTTTGCGGACGACTGTCCCCTCAACACCTGCACAGAATTGGACATGCAGAGCAATATGAGGAGGCTTTCTGTAGCGTGTGATGAATTTGGTCTTTCTATCAATACGAAGAAATCCGAAGTAATGTTGCAACTTGCTCCTGGGAAACCTTACTGCGAACCAAATATCACAGTAAAGAACCAACGTCTCCAAGTGGTGGACAGCTTCGCGAATCTTGGCAGTACCCTTACCAAAGATGCGAATATCGACTCCGAGGTCAACGACAGAATTGCCAAGGCAAGTGCGGCTTTCGGAAGACTAAGAGTAAATGTCTGGGATCGACAAGGAATTAGTGTCGCCACCAAGATAAAAGTATATCATTCAATAGTGCTCACTACCCTCCTGTATGCCTGTGAAACATGGACAGTGTATAGCAGACATGCCAAGAATCTTAATCATTTCCACATGAGCTGTCTTCGTAGGATTCTCAAGATCAAGTGGCATAAAAGAGTATCTAATTCTGAGGCCCTCAACAGAGCACATATCTCAAGCATCTACACATTGCTGCAGGGCCCAAATTAGATGGGCCGGACATGTTGTTCGCATGCCCTAAAAAAACGCCTGCCAAAGCAGTTGATGTACCAGCGAACTCTCCATGGGTAAGCGAACAGTAGGGGGACAAAAGAAACGCTTCAAAGACACACTGAAAGCATCGTTGATGTCGTGAAATGACGTCTGTTTCACATCACGAATTCTAATAACTCTGGCCCTACGGCGCGCCATACATTGTAAAAAGATATGATACACCGACCAATGAAAACGCTTTTTTGGTCATGTGTTTACAACTGCTGGGAAAATAAAGATGGCCAGACCATATTTGTGTAACATGATTAACTTCGGAATTTTACTACAGAAGTATGGAAGAAGTACCACTTGGCAGAGGTTATCAAAACAATATTAGGGATGTTACTCTACCCGTAAGTAGTAATATTTTTACTAATACTATTATAGGACGGGAGAAAACTTAGGTTAAATGCATTCAAAGCTTCAGTTGGCCTAAGTTTAGCTGTTTAAACTATGCATAACAGAAAATGCAAGTAGTAACCAAAAAGATTATTATATAGATATATAAAGCCTAATTCCAAGTATAATGTAAACTTTAAATGACTAAAATCGCATCAGGAATAACGAAGATAATTAAAAAAGTAGTTTTCCTACATTGTACAAAAGGCAAAAAGGTTCCCATATTTTCTGATAGTTATTGCATTACTCGGGGATTCCATCTCTTACGTCCGAGGTCAGACTATAAATAGACTTGTCTAACAAACTCCGGTCAGTCACGATTTGAAAACACAGAGAGCGGGGAAAGTAGAGCATATATTAATGCCAGCGTTTGCCTTCTGCACTTGTTAGCAGACCTTAATCAACCATTGAGGGCTAGTCTGTGTGTGCCTGGGGGTAAAAACGAATCTATTTATATATATAAATATATATAATTGTGTGTAATTAGATTGATTATTCCAACTCTGCGTTAAGACGGGTATAGATGTGTTAGGAATGGACTGTGTCTTCTGATGAAACTTACAGGCTCATGTGTACTTCTAGAGGCAAAGCCCGCCTTCGGAAATATTTAAATATTGAGAAAGATGGCTAATTGTGTCTGTAAGTTGGGAAATGTATTTAAAGAATGGAATGAGACACCTACCATGAACATAAAGAAGGATGAAAGGGATTGATTCACAGTACTTAATAGTTTTACCCACAACCAAATTATTGTATGGAGGCGAATCATGGGAAAATACTTATAATGAAGAAGGTAGAAGTAAATTGTGATCACTTTGAATTAAAATGATTGTTGATAATATACTATACCTTGTGCATCTGCTAGCACGCTTACCTGAAACTGTCTATCGTCCCCATCTGTGTCATAAGAAGGATATGGATAGACAAATACAGGGATAGCGTTTGAATTCATTGCAGGTTTAATCGTTTAACCTAAAGTCTACAAATAAGAAGAGGCTTCTCTTACAAAAGTTGCAACGAATGCAGTGCCAGTTGGTGATAGCAGGCCAGTCATCACGTTTGTAGCTACTAGAACGATTTCATCTTAATCTTATATCCAGCATCAAAGGGAGCCATCTGCAGTGACTCAGTTAAGTTGCATAGGGCAACTGTGTAGCTTATCCATCCTCACCAAACTAAAAACGCATTCAGTTTGTGATGACCATAACAAGTATCTTCTTCTTCCATCCTTAGCCATCAACCAGCAAAGCAGTATGTGGCCAGTACGCCTAGTGGCGTCTTAGGGCAACAACAAATTGATCAATCTATCGCTGTTTCCACCACGCCTAGTGGCGTCTTTGTGGAACAAAAACAGACCAAACAATCTATCATTGTTTCCGTAATCAGATTGGTTGGCAAGCAGGTGATCAGCCCACTGTGCGAAGTTTTTACGGGATGGGGTAAACAGCCCCATGCCCATACCCTCCTTAGTCGCTTTTTACGACATGCGTGGTAGGGTGCAGTGTTACTATTCTTTGCTCCCCTTTCGGGCCCCGGTAACACACGGATAACAAGTATAGAGTATCAATAAACTTGTAATAATCATAATAATAATTCTTCAAGTGAATCATCAAGCCAGCTATTTTGTCTATAAGATTATAGACATTGTAACCCAAGAGAAAGACATTTTTGTTGAACTGTTCTTATTTATATAATGTTGTAAAATATTTGATATTAATACTTTTCAAACAGAAAAGAGTAACTGTTCAATGAAATTGTAAATATTCACCAGCAGACTTTCTTAAATTCTTTAAGTTGAATTACAGTTCTTGTTGGTGAATTTAGTTATATAATTACCCCTAGCAGAGTCAATAACAATATTAAATACCATAATCACAGAGGCGGATCAGGAGAGGTAGCAGTTAGGGACTCAGAGTACTACATCACCATCTTCTCTGGGAACTTACATAGCTTGACTTTCCCTTTGTGTCTATACACCCTTACTCTCTTCAGAGAAGGGGGTATTACGATATTACAGACTCTTATCTGGCACTATCCTGGTATCATCTGATACACCTTTAAGTCCAGGATATCTTCTTATTTTTAATAACATCTAAACCTCTCGCGACAGTTGAACAGCTTCAAAATTGATGTCTCCTCTTGGGAGACTGTCGCACAGGATCGCTCTGCCTGGCGGACAAACATTATTCAAGGCGCTCGCATTGCAGAACAGAATTTAGCTGATAAGGCAGAAGGCAAGCGTGCTGCAAGAAAGGTCAGAATGCACAGCAACACTATTATCGAACTCTAACCATGTATGCCCCGTATGTGGCAGGGCCTGTAGGGCCAAAAGAGGACTAATTAGCCACATGAGATCACGGCACAGATGTGTCACAACTCAAGTCTGAAGCTGTCGCCATCTTCGCTTGCGATCAATCAATCAATCAATACTCTTTAGCTCCCCACGGAGCATAATCCTTCAACAAACACATGCCAAGACTTCTTGTCCTGCGCCATCCATTCAAGTTCTTTCCATGTTTTCCTCATCGTTTTCACCTCTGTATCCAGTTCTCTTCTCCATGTGTTTTTTGGTCTACCTCTGCCTCTCTTTCCCTGTGGATTCCAGAACAAGGACTGCCTTGTAATGCTATCAACAGGTTTTCTCAATGTGTGTCCTATCCATCGCCAGCGTCTTCTTCTCAACTCTTGTTCCACTGGCATTTGTCTGATTCTTGTCATCAGTTCCACATTTGTGACTTTGTCATACCATTTCAGTCCTTCTATTCTACGCAAGCACCCGTTTATAAAAGTCTGTAGCTTTTTGGTTGTTGTTTTTGTTGTTCTCCATGTCTCAGAGCCATACAATAGAACTGACTTGACATTTGAGTTGAAGATTCTTATTTTCGATTTGGGCTTGATTTCTCATGTTCTCCATACGTTTCCCAATGCAATGAAAGCTCCTCTTGCTTTTTGTATTCTTATTTTGATATCACTGTCTGTCCCTCCAACTTTGTTTATATTACTTCCAAGATATGTGTACAATTCTACATCTTTTAGTGGTGTTTCTTCAAGTTCAACCTTGTTATCATTTCTTGCATTTATTCTCATAATCTTTGTCTTTTCCCTTTGTATTTTCAGGCCCACTTGTTGTGACGTCTCATCGAGAATTTTCATTTTCTCTTGCATCTGATTATGGTTATGGGACAGAAGAGCCAAGTCATCTGCAAAATCCAGATCATCAAGCTGTTTAGTCAGATTCCACTGGATTCCATTTCTGTTGTGTGATATCGATTCCATTCCAGACTTTGTTCAACTGTAATTCTCAATGTGGCTGTCTGGTCTGTACATGATCTATTTTGTAGAAAACCTGCTTGTTCATCTCTCAGTTGCTTGTCTATGGACTCTTTTAATCTCTCAAGGATGATTCTGTTTAATACTTTTCCTGGCACTGATAGTAACATTATTCCTCTATAATTTGTGCACTCTTGTAAATTTCCCTTCTTAGGCAACTTGACCAGATAACCATCCTTCCATTCTGCTGGTATTTCCTCTCTCTCCCAGACTTTGCCAAGTAGTTTGTATAATATCACTGTAGAGGTATCAATATCTGTTTTGATGGCCTCTGCTGGATGGCAATCTGGACCAGCTGCTTTTCCATCGTTCAGAAGCTTTATGGCTTTCTTTATTTCTTCTCTACTTGGTCGTTCACAGCTGATTTGTAGCTCCTCTTCTGCTGGCTGAATGTCTGCGGGATTAGTTGGAGAGGGTCTATTGAGAAGTTCCTCAAAATGTTCTGTCCATCTCTTCATTTATTCTTGTATATTACTAAGCAATTTTCCATTCTTATTGTCACAGAACAGTTTCATGAGTGTGAATGATGATAGTGATTGGTGTTAAGTGTCACTGAACTGTTGTTGTCAACACTTGTGAGTGTAACTCAGGGATTGAGTTTGTCTTACTAGGTCATCATTGTGTGACTTGTGCGTGCGATAGGAGAAAGCGTTTAGTGAATACAAGTCTGGGGTGACTGGGATTAGTCGGTGTTTGGCAGCCAAGCTGTGCGCTCGAGTCTGTGTTTTGTAGCCGAGCTGTGGGCTCGTATTTTGTGACTGTATAATTCACATTTGTGATTTTTATATTAGTGATGTGATAGGTGATATGTATTATCATGTAGGCGACGCTTTTTCCGCCTAGGAGTGTTCCGGGAGGAACTTTGTTAATGGTTATGAAGTAGACATAATGGTTATGTCATTGGCGACGCTTTTCCCGCCTAGGAGTGTTCCTGTTGGAACTATATTTATATTCCTGTTCGTGGAGAACAGTATAGGGCATTGCAGTGTCCGCCCCTGGAGCTATATTGAAGAAAGGCGACGCGTTTCCCGCCTTGTAGCTATATTAGAATAAATACAGGCGTTGTTGAATTCCCGCCTGGAGGAGATTCTGAGAGAATTTATGTGGCGATGTTTCATGCCGCCAATTACTTGTAATAAGTGATCCACACCTGGATGGTGATTTATTAGTACGATGGTGTTTTCCGCACGTATGGATGTTTACTTTACTGTCTGTGTACGTCAGTGAAGCCAGTCCATGGTTATTGTAGTGAGTGTTATTTCCTACAGGCAATGTCAGCCTGGATGTGATGTCAGTATGCTTGCCAATATAAGTGATATTCAGGTCACGTATGTGAATGTGCAATAAATGTCAAGGAACTGTAACCAGTAGGATACTTCTTTTATATCCTTACACTTATCTTTTATGAGGCCATTTGCTTGCTTATATTTCCCTGTTTGCTTCTTTGTGTTGTTGTACAGGTCCTCACATTTCCTTTGGCTGCAGCTTCCTCTGCTTCCCTTGCCAAATCATCAATATATTTCATCTTGTCTCTTTTGATGTTTCTTCTTACTTCTTTGTTTGCTTCTATGTACACTTCATGAGCCTTGGCTTTGGAGCTTCTGGTTTTGCTTCTGTTTAAATCTGCTTTCTTGTTTTTCCTGTCTTCTATCTTACTAATGGTTTCTGTTGTTATCCATGCTTTGTGCTGATGTTCTCTTTTTCTCCGTACTTCTTCACATGTCTCGTTCCATATATTTTTTACTTGTTGTCAGTGGTCTTCCGTTTCTGTTTCATCCTCCAGCTGTTGGAGTACTTGGTATTTGTTGGATACTGTGATTGAACATTTTTCTCTTATTTCCTGATTTCTTAGATATCCCACATTATACTGTTGTCTATAGCTATATGCTGTTGTACATTTCTTGAGTTTTAATTTTGTTTTAGCCAACAGAAGATGGTGGTCTGATACAACATCTGCTCCTGTACATACTTTCACATGTGTACATTTTCACATTTTTACTTATGCATATGTGATTAATCTGATTCTCAGTTCTGTGGTCTGGTGATATCCTTGTTGCTTTATGTATTCTTTTATGGGGAAATATGTTCCTCCTATAGCTAATTGATTTGAAGCACAGAAGTTTGCTAATAGTTCCCCATTCTCGTTCATCATACCTAATCCATGCTTTCCCATGATTTCTTCAAAGCCAGTGTTGTCTGTTCCTATTTTCGCATTTAGGTCCCCCATCAAAATTGTGATGTCCTTTCTTTTCTTATTGTCCAAGACATTTTGTAGTCTGGTGTAAAATTCTTCTTTCACAGATTCTTCTTTCCTTCAGTGCTTCCTTGGACAGCATTAGAGTCACCCCTTCACTGTGGTGGGCTCTTTCCTCCTCATGTCCTGAGGACAACACCATTTCTCCTGTGATCAATCTCCTCTTCTCTATGCGTTTCCACCGTGTCTCGCAGAGACCCAGGATATAAATCCTGTAATTTCCATTTCTGCTGCTACCTGTGCTGTTTTCCCTTGTTCACACAGAGTGCGAACATTCCAGGTGCCAATCCTGGAGATTTTCCTAGACGAAAAAAGGTTAATCGGCAATCCAGACTCCTTTCAGCTTTCTCTAGGTTGCTTCATGCGCCTCCTTTCCAGAGAACCTTCTTCTGTCTTGGGCGGCTGAGTTGATTTATTTTCTTTATTTGACTTGTCCATGTTTGTTGAAGTTTTTGTGGTAAAAAGTTTCTTACGGTATGGGGTAACCAGCACAATGCCCAACCTTCCTTAATCGCTTTTTACGACTTGCCTGGTAGTGTACAGTGTTACTATTCTTTGCTCCCCTTTCGGGCCCCGGTAACACACGGGTGTTCGCTTGCGATGGGCAACTATTATATATATATATATATATATATATATATATATATATATAGATATATATATATATATATATATATATATATATATATATATATATATATATATATATATATATGTACTATTTTGGCATATTTTATGCACTTACATTTTTTGTCTGACCACTCCCTAGACTTGTTTACGTTTCACCAGGTGAATCGTAGTACAGTAGAACTCCATTTATCCGAACTAATTGGGACCGAGCATCGTTCGGATAATCAAATGTTCGGATAATTGTATTACATAATGTATCGAGTACATGTACACATATTTCTAAAAATAATTAACCATCACAAGGAAAATACACTATAAAACATATTTACTTGTACTGTAATAATAATACCCACACTGTATTAGATCACTGTATCACCAAAATCTTTCATTACACTGCAGTGCATGTACTACTTGTATTAATTATTTTTTTTAAGAAAGAGAAATGTTTTCAAAATAACATTACAAACGATTCAAAACCAGGTGCAACTAACGTATACGTGTACTTGCACAGATGTAGCCCACTATTTAAAATAATGAGGAATCCTCTTTTGCACTGTGGTAGGGTGGGCGAGATAATGATGATGATGATGATTATATTGTGATGTGTGATCACTCTCTTGCTACACTCGCACCGACCCGAACAACAATAAAACTCTTGATTCTAGAGGCAGGGGCTATATTTATTTTTACAGCCCATTCAGTGACAAAGCAAACTTTAAACAAATAAACTAGCGAACATAACACCAAACCAAACAAACAAAACACCCAACAGTGCCCGATGCTAATCTGAAGAAGCAAACAAAGCACAGAATAGTTAAAATCATAATATAATACTGAATGAGAAACACCACGCTCTCACCTGTCAAACTGTCCTACGCCGCCACCTGACACACTCAACTATCACACACACACACACACACACTCATGTGTGTCATCCAATGCGACTAGTAAGGTGTTGTGCGTGGGGCTGGCAATCTCACCATGTAACACAGGTTGCTACGGAAACCACTACTGCAAGAGCACACACTCAGCTATCATTCTTCAAGACTAAATCATAATGTCCTAAAAAGACATTTCCTTTGGAAACACATCTATCTATTTCACTAAACATTAAAACAGACTCGTGCTGAATATAATTCTAGAATTATATAAAATTAATTCTAATTTAAATTAACTCACGTGCTCAATGCATTTACAGTTTGGCTCTGTCGTCTGTTCTCTCTGGCGGCTGATACTAGGAAAGGTCCGCTGGTAGCTCGCTATCTCTTTTTATAGGCACTAGGCTAATCACTCACTTTACTGCGCTAGGCGTATTAATCTTGACTACTTAAATATCACACGCGATTATCGCTTAGGAATAGCGAAAACACAAATAAAACCTACAGCTATTTAATATAACACAATTCTACACCACAACTTAATTTAAATGCATTATTATGGCATTTTCATCAATCTTCTACTTCAGATTTTTCACAACCCAGGCTCGCGCCGTCACGTGATCTGACAGTCACGTGGGCCGACCGAAAATATATGGGCGACAAACATGCCTTGAACTGAAGTGGGGGTGGGGCCTCAGGGGTGTCTTCCCGGCCCATCACATATCTCCCTCCTGATTTTGTTGTCGTCCCGACAACATCACCACCTCTGGCGCTTCGATCGTAGCCTCTTAGATCGTTGGTGCTGCGTATGACTCTTTCTCTGCGGCGATGCTTTAGGCTGAGCTTCTGTCATCGGTACAACCCGGCTGGGGACTGTCTTGGTCGACATGTCCCTAGTTGTGCTTTGTCGGGCTGGCAGTTGCTGTGGTCTAGAAGATTCGCCTACTTGTGCCGCGTCGCTGCTGGCTTGTGACATCTGCTTGCCAGTGCATGTAGCTGTCGAATCTGTAGGGGGATCGCTCTTGACGTGTTCTGCACTCATTTTGTGTGGACGGTGGCTTACATTCCCCACAGTCTGCTTTTGATGAGTCTCCTCTGCTGAACCTTGATTTGCACTCCATCCTATCTGCTTAGGACGGGTTTCCTCCCCTAGACGACGCGTAATTTTCTCGGCGCCCTTAGTGTGACAGTTGTCGTGGCCATCTCTTGGCTTGCGCCCTAAAGGCAACCTGGCTGTGGCAGTCCGTCTAGGGAAAGAGCTTCTTGAGGGACAGGCGGCTATCAAATGTTCAGTTGACTTGCATCCAAAGCATCTTTTCAGGAGCGGGCCTTGTGGGCACTTGGCTGCCATGTGGCCTGAGAACTCACCACAATTATAGCACCTTTCTTGACCGCCAATGCCGCATACAAAAATTGCTTCCATGCCCTGGACCGATGGTTTGCTGTCAAACTCTACTCTCTCATTTCTCGCCAGACTCCGGAATCCCTTTCTGAAGATCTTGGTCTGATGTACAAATACATCAATACCTCCATCATCTGGCGTGATGAATCCCCATCCCCTGCGGACACTGTACCACTTGCAAACTCCTTTTCGCCTTGTCGGTGCAGCTGCACTGGTCGGTACTGTCAGCTCACTGCTTTCGTTAACAACAGCTTGACTCTCACATACCAGAACATGCACCTCCTCGTCGTGCTTTGGCTGTTCCCGTGGACACACCTCCTTGTCTTGCGTTGGCTGTTCCCGCGACTGGCATGGTGCTCTCTTTCTCTGCACCTCCTCTTGTGCTGGCGAACTGGACTCTGACATCTGTGCTATCTGGGACTTTAGGAAGGATAATTCTGCCCTGAGTGCCTCCTCCTCCTTCTTAACTTCTGCACTTGCTATCTGGACCCGTGTCTCAGGCTTTTTACTTCCACCATAAACAGCATATTCCCAAGGGAAATTCCTGTTCACCTCACTGACTTGTGGTTGCTCGCTGTAGGCTTTTTTTACAATTTCCAGTAACTTCTCAGGGCTGGCCTTGGCTCCACCTTGTATCCGTAACTCTCTAGATACCATTGGTGTAACGTTGTTCCATATCATGTCTAACTTGTCTTCTGCGCAAAAAGGCGCCACCTTCCACGCGGCTTCCACATCCTCCACAAACTCTTGCCAAGTGGGTCTCCCCTCTCCACTAAATAACCTTATCTCTGGCTCCTCCACGTACAATATCTTCACAGGCGCATTAATCGATGCCATCTTGCTGCAGGACCGCACTGCTGGGTGTTTACACTATTTGTTCGACTGCTGTTTGCTCGGTGTCACTGTCTGCCTTATCCTGTCGACGACGCCAATTGTGGTAGGGTGGGCGAGATAATGATGATGATGATGATTATCTCGCCCACCCTACCACAGAATAGTTAAAATCATAATATAATACTGAATGAGAAACACCACGCTCTCACCTGTCAAACTGTCCTACGCCGCCACCTGACACACTCAACTATCACACACACACACACACACTCATGTGTGTCATCCAATGCGACTAGTAAGGTGTTGTGCGTGGGGCTGGCAATCTCACCATGTAACACAGGTTGCTACGGAAACCACTACTGCAAGAGCACACACTCAGCTATCATTCTTCAAGACTAAATCATAATGTCCTAAAAAGACATTTCCTTTGGAAACACATCTATCTATTTCACTAAACATTAAAACAGACTCGTGCTGAATATAATTCTAGAATTATATAAAATTAATTCTAATTTAAATTAACTCACGTGCTCAATGCATTTACAGTTTGGCTCTGTCGTCTGTTCTCTCTGGCGGCTGATACTAGGAAAGGTCCGCTGGTAGCTCGCTATCTCTTTTTATAGGCACTAGGCTAATCACTCACTTTACTGCGCTAGGCGTATTAATCTTGACTACTTAAATATCACACGCGATTATCGCTTAGGAATAGCGAAAACACAAATAAAACCTACAGCTATTTAATATAACACAATTCTACACCACAACTTAATTTAAATGCATTATTATGGCATTTTCATCAATCTTCTACTTCAGATTTTTCACAACCCAGGCTCGCGCCGTCACGTGATCTGACAGTCACGTGGGCCGACCGAAAATATATGGGCGACAAACATGCCTTGAACTGAAGTGGGGGTGGGGCCTCAGGGGTGTCTTCCCGGCCCATCACAGCACCAAACTGGATAGTCTCCTTTTGGCTGCTAAGTCCCGCATTCTCTTCAACAGCAGAAGCTGTGTAGGACAGCTGTCATCTTCTTGCTCGTACCAAGCCATCGCTGTTTCTAGTGCTATAAAGGCCTCTTCAGGACTTGGTCGACGTTTTGGGTTTTCTTCATAATCTACAAGTACATCATGTACGTCTGAGGAGTCTTCATCATAGGTCACTACATGTATTTGGTTTTCTTCTTGCACAAAAGATAAAATTTCTTCGTCATTCAAAAACTGAAAACCAGAATCATTATCATCTTCTAGCCACATGTGTGCATCATCTTTGTCACAGTCCGAAAATCCGGGCATTGCTTGAAACAGTTCCACAACTTCATTTATACAATCATCATTTGTGTCCACTGCAGTAGTTTCATTTCCTCCTTTTTTCCCAAGCAATCTATTCCAAGCCTTGTTGATATTATCTTGTGACAGGGTGGTCCAAGCATCAGCTAACATATAGCAGCAGTCTTTGAGATTAAGCTTGTTGGAAAACGCCACCACACTTTCTTCATCGTCAGCCAACAATAAACGACGCAGGACTTCCTTCTTGTACATCTTTTTAAGCTTTGCTATAACACCCTGATCCATTGGTTGAATCAGTGCTGTTACATTGGCAGGCAAAGAAATTACTTTAAAATTTGCATCAACTGCATTCAATGTGTCCGTCTCTGGATGAGATGGTGCATTGTCCAGTAGAAGAATTACTTTTCCAGTTTTCTTTTCTTGTTCTCTCAACCTCTTCACATTTGGGATGAACTGATTTGTATACCAATCAAGAAATATTTCACTATTCATCCAAGCGCTCTTCTGTGCTTTTGTAGCACAATGGGAGACATGTCACATTCTTTAAACAACGTGGTTTTTTGGCTTTGCCGATCATTAGCACCGGTAAACGATGACTTCCACTGGCATTCGCTGCTACCAAAATTGTTATTCTCTCTTTGCACTTTTTAAACCCAAGGGCAGCTGCTTCGCGCTGAGATGCAAGAGATTTTTGAGGCAATGATTTCCAGTATAAGCCAGTCTCATCGGCATTATACACATCATCGAGTGAATAGCCTTCTTCTTCCAAAAAAGCCAAGAATGTTTCTTTAAAATGCTCAGCGGCAGTTGCATCGCTAGATAAAGATTCCACTTGAATCTCCAATTCTCGTATGCCATGACGAGATTTAAAGTTTCTTAACCATCCCTGGCTTGCCTTAAAGTCGGGAGGCCCGTCAAGTTAATTGTTGAACTGAAGTGCCTTTTCACACAATAGAGAGCCAGAGATAGGTTCCCCTTTGCTTCTTCTTTGCACAAACCATATATACAAAGCCTCATCCAATTTCAAATCTTTCGCATTTCTCATGGTTTTACGTTTCTTCGACCCATTTTCACTATCCAATTTCGATGCAAAACTCATAATTTTATCCTTGTTACATTTGATGTCAGAGACGGTAGCTTTCCCAACATTGAAAATCCTCGCAAGTGAAGACACAGTTTCACCTTTTCCTAGTCTCTTGATAATTTATGTTTTCGTTTCAATTGACAAAACATTGCGGTTCCTTTTATATGCTTTAGGCCTACTGGAAGATGCCATATCGCACAGAGAAATACTTGTACACCAAAATTATTCTGCTGTAGTAGCAGACACAATTATTTTAAGTTGAACTGTCTGTTTAGCCAGTGTTCTGCCTAGAATGCACACGTACACTGGATTGGTAATACTTCTATCACTGAAGTTGTCTAGCCACCTTTGATAGAGACGGTCACTGTTGACACAAGGTGACGTCACACGATCGAGGGAAAGAATGCCAGATTGTCAGTCTGGGAAATTCGTCTGGGCGATGTACGTAAACACACGTGATAATATGTAATCACTTCTGATGACCTATCTGTTAAAGAAGATTATTATGTATTTTTACATGTTGGTCTCACTTAGATCTGTTAGCAGTTTAATCTACGTGGTAACGTTTCTGTCTGGAGTCAACATGATATGTTTTGCACTCTTCTTAATTATAAATGAACGCGATAATAGGTTGACGTCTCTAGGTAATGATGACTTGATGATGTGCCGCGCTAATTGATTCAAACGGTCGATCTTGACCTTTCGTTATATGATTCCGTCAAAGCAAGACGTGATATATTTCGCTCCCATGCGAATTGAAGTTTATGATATTCTCCTACGTGGTTTTGGTGTACGAAGGTCGCCACAAGTAATTCATTGATGTTGAACGCAAGTATACTAGTTCAAGAATAACTTATCAGAGGAGTCTCTGTTTTCGGGAGCTATCAAACATAATTTTAATCTCCGCAGTTTTGGTTATCGCTACTTGGATGGTTCGGATGTCGACATCTTCAGTATATAGGCCAGAGTATGTGACGATACGTAAAGGACAGTAGGAGACGCATTGTTATGCATGTATTAATAAGATGCCATGTACACTGAATTGTGGAACTGTATGAAAGGAATAAATATGTTATAATTGTGGACCCAAACCAGGCGTTTGGAGCTAACGAATATTAATCATCTTCTTGATCACCCAAACCATTCGACAACACAGCACGATCGCTCATTCGCACATATTTCATCAGTTCTCCCAACCACAAATAACAATAGATATATACAGCAACAGAGGACGTGGTGCTCCAGTGATGGGGAACGATTTTGTCAAGAACTTTATAATGAAGAACCAGTGAGCAATATCAAATTTGTGGATTTTTCATGAACTTTTCTGTCGTTAGGAAACAAATCTACATATAATTCAACTCACAGCGCATGCGTACTAGAAACCATGACAATGCCCAGAAAATTGCTATCAAGATGTCAGCTCCAGTTTTGCTGAGAAGGCTTCTATCAAATTTCGAAATTTCCAGTGAATTACGGCCTCCAGTTGATTGAAGTAACTACTCTTAGAATGCCTGTAACCTGTGTCAAGTCACCAGTCTGTCTCCTGGCGTAGCCGTATGGTGCATACCAGCGTTGTCGGAGATTTTTGTTCGGGCTAAAGATAAGTACCATGTTTGGTCGTTAAAAAAATTTTGCAGGTTACATTCTAGGCAGTCCCTTATCCAATATATATTTGTTATATATGTTATATGTATATTAATATGTTATTTATGTGGGTGGATGGCGGGAGTTTTGAGTTTGTCATACCACTTCGGCAGGTCGCAAATTCATAGCCGTTACTAGGGCCATTTTGAATATTTTCAGTTAGCAAAAGATCGACTGAGAAAAACTCGTCGCATACTCTGTTTGCTCCTGAATTTGGTCAATATTATATGTTTAGTTGTAACGTTTTGTACATATACATTGTATTTTCATTGTACTTTGTTTCCTTTTTCTTATTTTTCGTCATTGTTCGTAAAAATTTTGAAGATCTAACCTATTCTATCGCTTAGTTTTCATGTCAGCTGTTTCATGAATGGGTACAGTACGTGTCTATTTTTAGATTTTCTGTAGTGGTTTGACCTCATTTCAGTTTTCGTAGTAATTCGCTTGTAAAAAGATTTTATTCGGTTTTAAAACGTTTTTCTGGTATGGCGTTTTTATATTGTAGTGTGATATTGTTTTGTAAAATAGCTTTCTTTCCTTGGTTTATGTATTGTTAATTCACAATATAATATTAACATGGTTTGCATAGTTATTTATGCATATATTATATGATTGCAATACTTATTGATTGCAATGCACTAGTAGGCCATTAGCAACTAGTTGTTACGACTGAGTAAGGCATAGCTATTATAAATAATAGCCAAAGAGGAAAAATCTGTTGTGCTTACACGGGATAATAAATTCATTTATCATTTATATAATTAACTAAGTAATTCACATTAGGATTACAATGGCTACTTAATAATCTTTTATGAAGATTGGGAAGGAATTTGGCTACAAAGCTGAGGCTTTGAAAGATTTTGCTGTGGCTGAGTTAGCAAAAGCAAAACAAGAGAAAGCAGAACAAGAAGCTAAAGAAGAAAAGAGGAAAGCTAAAATAAAGTGTGAATTAGCAGAACAAGAAGCTAAAGAAGAAAAGAGGAGAGCAGAAGATGAGAGAAGACGTCTTCAGGATTTAGAATTAGAAGAAAAAAGACGTGTTGATGAAGAAAAAAGACGTGTTGATGAAGAAAAAAGACGTATTGATGACGAGAAAAGACTTGCTACAGAAGAGAGGTTAATTAATACTTCTTCGTATAGAAGAGGCAAAATTAAGGAATCAAAATGTAAACGATGGCAATAATGGGGATTCAAATGCTGCTACTTCAGCAGGCATTCATAAGGGTAATGATAAGTTTAAATTACCTATTTTTAACCAAACTTTTGATGACGTGTCATGCTACCTTTGGAGATTTGAAGGTGTATGCATTGCAAATAAACTTAACAAATCATTGTGGGTTACCAAATTGCTAGACTTTTTGAGTGGAGAACCTATGACCGCCATTACAACAATGGATGAGTCAGTTAGAAACGACTATGATGCTGCTAGGAAAGTACTGTTGAAACGTTTTCAACTTGATGAAGAGGGATATAGGATGAAATTTAAAACAATGATTCCTGAGACAGGGAAAAATTTCTCTGAATTTATTGCTGCAATA
Organism: Oreohelix idahoensis; assembly: GCA_024509875.1. Taxonomy (NCBI): domain Eukaryota; kingdom Metazoa; phylum Mollusca; class Gastropoda; order Stylommatophora; family Oreohelicidae; genus Oreohelix; species Oreohelix idahoensis. The sequence goes on from JAMPIV010016008.1 coordinate 86,632, forward strand.
AGAATCACTTTTGATAGATGGATTCAAATAGCTGAAATTGAAAAATCTTATGACAAACTTGTTGACTTAATACTAAGGGATAAGGTATTATCTTCAGTGAACAAGCCATGCTGGTCGTTCTTACAGGAACGTAAACCACCAACCTTATCTGCTCTAGGGGAATTAGCAACTCAATATAGCACTGCACATCCGGGTGCATGCATTGCTAACAATCAAATAAAAGATGCTCTTCCAGATGCTTTTGCCGCAACTTGGAATAATAATATTAGAAATAGATCTCAGAGCCTAGATAGAAACTTTATGACTAGGAGAAATAATGATAACCAATATGGCAGAAATAGCAATTTCAATAGAAATGATAACTTTAATAAAGGTAGACAACAATTTAGAAACCAGTCACCTCAAAATAGGTATAACAATAATTTCAATAACAACAATTTTCAACAAGGATCCAACTGGAGGAACCAGAATAATTTTAATTCTCAGAATAATAACAGTGGCAATAATAATCAATACTATAGAAACAGAAATAATAGCCAAAATGGTAGACATAAGGGCAATTCTATTGATCGCCAAAGGCAACGATCTTATTCACGTGGACCATCGAGGTCTGAACATAGTGCAGGGGCGGCACTTACCAATGGTACACCTGTAGGTAATGAGGGATTGAATAACCAGATTCTTACAGCAGCGTGTTGTTCAATTGATTTCAATGTTGCTTCTCGTTGCCAGGAATGTCTAACTTTGTTTCAGAAAGTTAGTAATACAGTTCTGAGATGCGGACATTCCCTCCCAGCTGTTAGTCTGTCGGCCCATGACGGCACCGGTACCCTGGTGTTCAACAGAGGGTTTGTGAATGGGACTGAAATATCTGTACTCATCGATTCTGGGTCACCAACTATAGGGATTAGACAGTCACTTGTACCACCTTCCTGCTCTACGGGAAAAAGTGTCAAGTGTATTACGTTCGGCGGGACGATTGAATTCTACCCAACCGCTATTGTTTATATTAACACACCTTTCTTTTCAGGAAATGTTACAGTATGTCTTTTAAACAATCCAATTGCTGATTTGACAGCGGGTCGTATACATGGGAGCAAGGATTGCTCGCCAGAAGAAATTGAAGAGTGGGACAAAAATAATTTGTTGACTGCCAATGCAGTTACCACACGTGCCCAAGTTCAAGCATTAGAAAACTACAACAAGTCAGAGCCTGACACTGTTACTCAGGATGACACTGATGTCTATTCAGTAATAGATAGAGTATCCTTCTCCAAACTTCAAAGAGAGGATAACTTGTTAAAAAAAATTTTTGCCCTAGTCAATAATGATGATGATTTTTGTGTAAATAATGGTCGTAAACATTGGTTTACTGTCAAACGATATTTTCATTAGAAACTTTCTGGATACCTCTAAAGTTAAACAACAGGTAATGGTACCTCTTACATTGAGACCATATATATTACGACATGCCCATGACTCACATTGCGCGGGTAATATGGGGTACACTCGAACACGTTGTAGAGTGTTATCATCTTTTTTCTTCTGATGTAGCTGATGCTCTTTTCCTAATTTTTTCTAGATTGGGTTTTCCCTGTTAACTTTTATCTGACCATAGGTCTCAGTTTGTTTCTGGTACCATGACTTCAGTCTTGGAGACACTTAAAATAGAAAGAAACTTGAGTAGCATATATCACTCAATGAGTAATGGTTCTGTGGAGAGGCTCAACAGAACACTCAAACAATTATTACACAAAGTAAGTGTTAAATATCCTAAGGATTGGGACAGAGTATTGCCTGCCGTACTTTTCGCGTATCGAGAAGTGCCGCATGAGCAGACATGATTTTCCCCCTTTGAGCTTGTATTTGTTGCTCAACCTCGTGGTCAAATGGGGTTGATAAAGGATTTCCTTACCGACTCCGAGATGACTCATGACACTCAGTCATCTTATGAATACGTAATCAATCTTCGTCGCAAGATTGTCGACGCATGTCAGTTGGCTACAGCTTCGTCAGAGGCTGCAAAACATAAATCACGTCTTTTCCAGAACAAGAATAGACGGTTACGTCAACTGTTTCCGGGCGATGAAGCTTTTGTGTTGCTTCCTCGGAAAGGTAACAGATTACTCATTGCATGGAATGGTCCATTTAAAGTCATTGATAGAATTTCAGATGTGGACTACGTACTATACATTAAAGGTCAAAATAAAATGTTTCACATTAATATGCTTAAAGAATTTCACACGCGACCTGAATATTTACAATATATTTTTCACGACATTGATAACAATGTTGTTAACTCTTGTCACTATTGTAATCTTTCAGTGATTCAGGAGGAAGAATCTTCTTTCCCTGACATTCACATGTCTTTACCTGTACCTGTATTAAATGCTACAGAATCTTGGCGAGATAATTCTGTTTCGTCTTCTTTAACATCTCCACAACAACGCCAGATATCTACTCTTTTGAAATCTTTTTCGGATGTTCTGACTGACCTACCTGGTCGAACATCTGTGATCTGTCATGATAACATCCTTACTGATGATATACCTATTCGTCTGCGTCCATATCCTGTTCCACTTCATTATCAGAGTAAAACAGCACTCGAACTAGATCAAATGTTAACATTGGGAATTATTGAACACAGTAATTCTCCATACTCTTCGTCATTAGTTATTGTTCGAAAAAAGACAATAAAATTAGATTATGCGTTGTGTAGCAAAATCTGCGAGAATAAACGCTCAATTCAGTAAGATTTATGCATAAAACGATAATAAATACATTAGCCCGCAAGTGTCTGACGGTTGGCATCTTCGACGCCAGCAGCGCTGCTTTTTGCACAGTGCTAAGCCTATAGACCGATTTCACGGTAATAGTCTGACACGCTTTTAGTTTCGTTTTCGAGAAACACTACTAATATTTAACTTTTGCCCAATCTACTGCATATCCTTTGTAGTCTAGCCTTATAATTAACTATTGGCGGAAGCGTGCCGCAAAATAACTATCTGAAGTAACGCTTTCTGTCAACTGTAACGCAAAAGTTTAGTAGTAATCCTTACATTGTTTGGTAGTATTACACGATACAATACTAATTCGTAACGCAAATTCTTAACCCGCCCCGTCTACACCCCGTTTCGCTGACACAGTCTGCAACGCATATACACACACTGCGAAAAAGCCAGCCAAAGCAAAACCACGCAGACAATTTTATTTCCCTCCTAGTGGTAGCATTTCTGACGTAACTAAAACAAGAAGTTATTTGAGAAATACATGCTCGCAAGATGAAGGAGAGGAAAGATGGCGGACTTGTGCAAAATTTTATTTGACGATTGACGATGACAAAAATTAGAAATTTTAAACCATTATGAAGTTCCCCATAAAAATTATATGATAGTATGACGTAGAGTTAGCTGAGTAAGAATGTACTTTAAATAATATGATAGTCCCAGAATTAGAGAAGTTATTGAAGAAATACTAATATCTACGGACGCTCGACCAGACAGACTGGCGTCCCTGCCTATGGTTTTTGTAACGTTAGGGGGACGCGAGCTTGGAAAAGGGGCAGGGAGGTACATTCAAATTCGCTTGGGTAAACAGAGTATAAATGGGAAAGGGGAGCGGTAGGAGAAATGTAATCCTAACGAAACATCTTTTTGTATTGGACATGACAAAAGCAGACTGGCCAATCGACCACCAGACGCAGAAATTGTTCGAAATTATTTTGGTTTTTCATTCAAACTGCTTTTGAATTCAAGTAGTCGAACGTTTCGATTGGCCAGTGCTAGTAAATATTAGCAAAAGGCTTTGACTATTCATTGCCAGTTGAACTAAAAATTGTATTCAGATACGCTGAAAAACAGCTGTCTTAATTCTAAACTTAAATAAAGAATAAATTCACAGTCTGTGCAGTTCGGAGGAAGCTGAGGCCATTTCTTCACACAGTCAGCGTCATTTGTTTATATATTTCTTGATTGTGGTAAGGATATTTTATGAAATTTAATATGTTTGGTCCAACTACAAAGTTAGATACTGCTATTGGGGAAAAAGTGAAGGACATGTCGGAAGCAGACATTGTTGAGTCCTCACATTAAACGGTATCTAACTGGTGTATGTTGTTATGATTTTTTTTTCCCTTAACCAGCGGCACTTGGGCTTTCAGCCCTTCGGCCCAATGACATGTCATTGCGAGGCTGGGGAACCTGAGGACTTTCCTTCCAACCCGGTCAGGAGCTTCGCTCCTTCCCATCCACAGAGGGTTTATCACAGGAGCCGTTCAGGCTATTCAGTCAAATTTCCGGCCGTAAACATTTCTTCAAACGCCGACGCCCGGGTTTGAACCATGAACACCTGGTCGCCAGTACAACGCCGAAGCCATTACACCAGCGCGGCTCCCATGTTGTTATGATTATGTTGTCATATTATTGTATCAAAATAGATTAGTAAGCCTCTGTGTTCAATGAACACTGTTTACATGCCTGAAGCAAATATAATTGGAAAGAAAAGAAGAGAATATCATATCAAAGTAAATGTGGTTACTCCACATTATTGTATGGAGGAAAAGTATGTGAACGTACAGTAACGTATCTACTATAAGGACTTGAGATGTGGTCACAACAAGGTGGGAGTCCTGTACAATTCGGGGCTAGTGCATTTGTAAGGCACGCGAGGCTGACCCCATACCCACGTAGGAAATTAAGTGTTAGAATAAGTGATCAGAGATAAAAGGCCAGGGTGTCCTTTTGTTGCAGAGGGTCTATGTTCCTGTTGCCGGCTGGTGACAGGAAACCTGCTGAGTACTAATAAACGCCAACCAGTCTCCAACCAGACTTATATGCTGTCGAATATCCAGTAGGAGCTTTGGCGAGTGGTGAAATTGAACTTTCTGCAACTACACATTGAAATATCTTACACCAAGGACTCCCAGCTGATGAGTTAGACATCTGGGGCATCTCTAACAGTGTCTTGTGTTTCAAAATATCACACAGGACGTTTATGTGGGTAGGATGAACTACAGCCGTCATATACATTGACTCTCCCTTTATATGAATAAAGTGAATTCTTTTAATATTTCCTACAGGAAAGACATATATAAATACACAATAACTTTTAGTTATTGGGCAAATTGTCCCAAAATTTTAATTGTGCTTTTCTGTAAACTATCTTGTCCTTATTTTCAAAGACCTGTCCACAAGCTATGAATGGAAAGGCAAAATAAATTGTAAAAATGTGTTCAAAGAAAAACTTAACTGCTAGTTTTATTATCTTCTTTATAGAAACTTAAAGTGTTTGACTGTTGTGTACCATCATTTCATTTCTCCCCTAGACACTAGGTACACCATACACCATACACTAGAGCCAGAATAGTGACCGTGTGAGACCTAGGGAGGTAGCGTTAGGTTCTCTGCACATAATTCATCATCATCATTTATTGAGTCAGAGGCCTACATTTGCTTGACCTCACACGGTTAAAGCAGACACCTTTTCATTCTTTTAGGATACCATCATAACCTCCCCAGCAAAATCAACTTTGTTACACGTTGATTACCGCAAATTAAATGCTAAAACAATTTCTGATGCTGAACTACATCCACTTCTTGACGATTTACTTGCTCGTTTATCTACCGCTATCTTCTTTACAAAAATAGATCTAACTAAGGGTTACTGGCAAATACCATTAACGGATCAAGCCAAACATTTAACAGCGTTTTCGACTCCACGTGGTTTATACCAGTGGAATGTTATGCCTTTTGGGCTCATGAACGCACCTGCTACATTCATTCGCATGATGCGAAAAATTTTATCTCATAGAGATTATATCATTACTTATATTGACGATATCTGCTTATTTAGTTCGCCTTTTGAAGAACATTTTGTGGGACTTAGTTCTTTGTTATGTGATAGGGTGGGCGAGATGATGATGATGACGTTGTGATATTTGATCACTCTCTTTTCACACTCGCACCGACCCAAACAACAATAAAAAGTCTTGATTCTGAGGCAGGGGCTGTATTTATTTCTACAACCCTGTCATTGACTACAAGTACACAAAGTAAACATTAAACAAATAAACCAGCAAACAAAACACCAAACAAACAAACACCCAGCTAGTGCTCAGTTCCTAATACTGAAACGCAAACAAAGCACGGGCAAGTTAAAATCATAGTTGAATAACGATACTCTCACCTGCCAAATAGTCCTTCTACGCCGCCTGACACCATCAACTATCACACACGCACACACTCATGCGTGTCGTCCAATGAGACTAGTAAGGTGTTGTGCATGAGGCTGGCAATCTCACCATGTAACACAGATTGCTACCGAAACCACTACTGCAAGAGCACACACTCAGCTATCATATACACACACACACTCATGCATGTCGTCCAATGAGACTAGTACGGTGTTGTGCATAAGGCTGGCAATCTCACCATGTAACACAGATTGCTACCGAAACCACTACTGCAAGAGCATCTGAATGCTTCATACGGAGGCAAACTACACTGGTGGCCCCATGCTCCCTCAGGCGCGGAGAAGAGAAATATATATCTCCAAGTGAGCCCACATGCTCTCACAAACCATTCTACACATAACCATAATTAAATAATAATGAAATGGACATAAAATAATATTCAACTATCTGTACAACAAATACTCTCAATAATGAGAATAAACCACCACCCCGCAACTGATCCATCTCAATACTTGTTCCTGCACTCTGACCATGTCGTAAGTGACGACTGGTGCGCCTGGACACAAGCGTGTCGTATATGACCCCCTGATGAGATTGGGAACTCATCACATGTCACATGAAACACATTGTTACAGAAACAACCCTTGTAATAGCATAGAAATGCTTCTTGTGGGCTTGCGATGGACACAAGCCGCATTGGTGTTTCCATGCTTCACCAGGAGCAAACAGAGAAACACCTGTCTCAACGTGCCTTACGCACCCTGGCGTGGCTCTAATCTCACCAGAAATCTAAATGACTATCAAAGTAAACCACTAAAGATATACAGTAGAATAATCAATAAACGCGAAATACACTAAAATACTCTTACATTAAAGAATAAAATATAATTACTCATGACTTAACAACTAGGACTAAAGTCATCACCACGTGGCCTCCCGGCTGCCATCTTGATATTTTTGCTAACAGGTTGATATCTAAATTCACGTGAAATAGCTTCATACCATATTTGCCTTTCTGATAAATGAAATAATCGCTCTTAAACTTTCACATCTATCTATTTATTTAATTCACTAAACATTAAAACAGACTCGTGCTGAATATAATTTCAGACTTATAGAACACGAATGCTAAATTCTACAAAATGCGCTAAGAATTACAGCTCACGTGCTCTGGTCCATCTGCTACCCACACCGGTCACCTGGTCTCTTCTGTTCTCTCGTCTGGACTGATACTAAGAAAGGCCGCTGCTGACCATCGCATGCTTTATATAGGCACTAGGCTAATCACTCAACTTACTGCGCGCTACGCGTATTAATTTGGCCGCATAAATAACACTCGCGACATTTGCTTTATTAGGCACGAAAACACAGATATGACCCACAGTTATCAAATATAACACATCACAACTAATTCTTATTCTTTATTATGGCCTAAACTAACATATCTTCATGAAGACTTTTCACATCCCAGAGTGCTGCGTGCACATCGAAAATATATGGGCGATAAATATGCCTTGAACCTGAAGGGGGAAGCCGGGGTGTCTTTACGTGAAGGGGGAAGCAGGGTGTCTTTCCGTGAAGGGGGAAGCCGGGTGTCTTTCCGGCCCCATCACATATCTCCCTCCTGATTTTGTTGTCGTCCCGACAACATCACTACCTCTGGCACTTCAATTGTAACCTCTCAGATCGTCTCGGGGCAATACCCTCTATCGGCTGCAGGGCATACCAGCCTGGTTCGGGCATTAGACCATGCACGTCCTCCCCAGGGTCTGTCTCATCTGGCGCTGGTGCCTCAGGTAGGCCTAGTGTAGCATCTACCAGATTCGGAGAATCATCTTTGTCCTCACTTTGTCTCAGTTCGTGCGCCGCAACCCTCATCTTCAGATCTTCGTTGCCTGCTGGCCTTATCACATAAGGACCACCGCTAGCTTCTGGAATTGATGATACAATTAATTCGTCTTTGGACCACACGTCTTGTATTTTGGCCCTGTCAGTGTAGTGCACTCTTTTCCGCACTCTTTCACCCACTCGCAATGGTGTGGGGCCTGGAAGCTGATTACTTCTCTCCCTCCTGTCAGCGGCCATTTTCTGCATTCTCTCTGCAGCTTTTTGGTGTGCTATGTGCAACCTCTCTAGGTGACCTTGCAGCAACTCATCAGTTGTCTCCGGCTCTTTATCTGGGCGCGTGCCTATCATGAAGTCTAGAGGAAGCCTCGGTTCTCTGCCGAAGAGGAGGTAGTATGGTGAATACCCTGTCGAAGAGTGGGGGGGAGGTGGAGTTGTAGACCATAACCACCTCCGCTAGATGCTCAGACCACCTTCGCTTCTGGTCGGCTGTCATGGGTCTCAGCAAATCATGCAACGTCTTGTTGAAGCGCTCGCACTGCCCGTTGCCTTTAGGATTGTAAGCTGTAGTGCGGCTCTTGTGGACTCCATATACCTTGCACAGCTCTGCGACTATCGCTGACTCGAAGTTCCGGCCTTGATCAGAGTGTATCCTCTGAGGAGCTCCAAAATACTGGAACCACTTTTCCACTAGGGCCTTGGTGACCGTTGTTGCTTTTTGGTCTCTTGTTGGTATAGCAATGGTGTACTTGCTGAACACATCTGTGTTACGGTATTTTATTGAAGTCGTCTGCTATGGTTGGCAGTGTGCTATTTCTAGGGTCACATCATTTAATATAATTTGATGTTAAGAATTCACGGACTACTGAACGCTATGTACACGATCGATTTATGACGTGTTAGCGTTGATAGGTCACGCACCGTGACTTAGATACGAGACCCTTTTTACGTTGACCGTCAAGCTGTGAAGATGCGTCCTATATCCGTCCAGTGTTGGGCATTGTATTGCCGCATATATGTATATTTACTTCGAAGTAGGGACTCAGGGACAGTCCAAAGTTATGTGAATCAGATAAGATAACAAGATTAGTATATAACCGACTTCAAGGAAAGATTATTAACCAAAGAAGTTGGTCATCAGAGGGGTGGATACCAGTTGTTCCGAAGCCGAGGTCCACAGACGCCTTCAGGATGAAAACGCAAATCTAAAAATCACGCAGGTCGAAAGACTAAAAACCTGGGCCATGAAAGATACCAATCTGATGATAGTTACGGTAGAAGGATCGACAAGACCCGAGAGACTGACGCTCGAAACCACAACCAAAAAGACAGAAGCATACATCCCTCCGGTGATGCAGTGCTCCAACTGCCAGCAGTTCTCGCACACAAAGAAGACGTGCAGGAGGGATGCAGTCTGTCGATATTGTGCGGGTGGCCACCTATACCGCGATTGTCCCAAGGCGAAGGAGGACAACAACTACAAAGCAATAAACTCAAACCGCACCTGTGCAAACTGCCTCGGAAACCATGGGGCTAGATACCGAGGCTGCCCAATGTTCCAGGAAACCAAGAGCATCCTGAAGGAAGCGGTTTCCAAAAACATTCCCTTCAAGGAGGCAAAACACAGAGTGGCTGCGGATGTTGCAGAAAAACAACGCACGATAGACAGACGACAGTTACACAAGCTGACCGCTGAAGTCAGAGAAATGAAAATGAAACTGCGAATCGAGAACAACAGCAAGCAGGCCGCCGAAGAACCAACCGACAATGGAAAAGATGCGATAGACATGCAGAACGTAAAACACATGATGAAAGAAATGAAAAGAATCCAGCAGCAAGTAGAAACAGATGTCAAGAAGCTGACAGAGCTGACGGAAAAAAACACAAAACTACTCCAAAGAATAGAAGCAGAAAGAATAGCCATTGAGGAAATATCATCAAACAGCACGCGAGAAACTAAAACGAACAACCAAGCAGTAAAAGAAATCATCCAAGAAACGCTAGAACAGATACTACCAACGATAATTGAAAAAGCACTGTCACAGATACAGGAGAGCAAGAAGACAAAAGCAACAGAAACTATGAGCGTAGAAACACACAAAACTAAACGACCCAGATAGTTCAGGCAGGACATAAAAAACACCATGAGCGCGACACGGCACCACAAACAGACAAAGAGGAATCCAGACAGCCAGCTAGTGGTCCTTTTCAGGACCAGTCACCTCCAGGACTACGAACGAGATACCAGTGAAGAAGATAACACCCTATATACCCCAATATAACCGTTTGCAACCCTTCAATGGGTTTTGGTTGAACAGGGTATCACAGCAAAATATTAGACCCAAAGAAAAAAAAAAAAAAAAAAAAAGATTATTAACCAGTCCATAATATTATATTTGCCAGACTCATACGCTCACTGTCGGCTGTTGGAATCCCCAACCGCGCGTGCATATAGCTATGCTGTTCTGTATATACTAATTCATTTACTGGACACGGACTGAGAATATTATATGGATTCAAATGCATTTAATTGCAGATGTATGCTTGTAATGAATAATACTTGCGATGTGTTATCGTCAATAAACGTCGGACTTGTGGACTCGAATACTTGGACTTATCAAGTCAATATTATTCCATTGTTCACCAGTTCTAACCAGTACCCAGTATTCGCGTAATAGACAATAGAAGCACGATGATTAAAAGAATGAATGAGAATTAAGGAATCAATAGACATGGCCAGACTTGGCAATAGTATTTATTAATTACAAGTTGGGCGTTGACATATAAGGACAATGACAATGCAACCATTAACAAATGGATCCTGCAACAAACTAAAACAACCCCAGCAACACCAGAGAAACGCCTTTAACAACTCTTCGAATTCACCATTGAATACATATCGGGTACAGAAAACATCGTGGCTGACGTACTCTCAAGAAATCCTTCGGAAAACGATTCATAAATGCTGATAGTCTTCAAATAAATTGACAAAAGTAATCATACCAAAAGACAGAATCCGATCAACGAATTATCGACCTATGAATGAAACGTAAACGATTATTCAGAGAAACAAACAATAGAGACGTTCGTCAAACGAAATTAATGAAAGCAAGAGACATATTGTTCGTATTTACACGAGGACTTTGGCTTGTGTCCATTCCTAATACAACTGGTTCCAAGATAGTTGGATAGAATATCTGAAGTCTAGTTGGACAAATTTCGTTATGTGACATGACTAATTGAACATTATGAACGTTATATTCATTCAGGATCGGTACATTTGAACAGTTTTCTGATGGAACTTTCCGTAAATTCTTCAGGAAAATAACGACGTCTGGATCTTCATATCCAAGATTATTTAGTTTCTACTTATTGAGTGAATTAATAAAGAAATAAAATTGAATTGAAATGTAAGGAAAAAAAATAAGAAAATGAAATATGAAAAAAATGTAAGAAAGAAATCAAATGAATCTCACACAATTCTTAGATAAGATTCTTAGATGTAATTATGAATGTGATAATGATATAATATATTATTATTTAGTTAATTAAGTTAAGTAGTTAGTAATTACTCTACACACATATTTAATCTCAAAAATACCACCCACTGATTTTATACCTTATTTTTTTCTGCACTTTACTTGTCTTTACTCCTCATTTTGTCTTTTTCTTATGACATCTTCTTTCACTTTCGTTAATTAGATTTTCAATAACTTGATTCCTTACACATATACTATGATTAATTAGTTTAATTTTAATTGGTTATAATAATTTCATGACGTCTCACTTTCTTACTTAGTTAACACTTACGTTAATTAATGAGTTAATTATTTAACGAGTGTTGACAATCCTTTGGGTAATTTAACTTACATGTATAGCATGACTGTTAATATATTACATGACTGATAAATTATCGACATGACCACGACACTGTTCTAGACAGAACATCGTAGGCCATAGGTCGGGTTTTTGTTAAATTTTTCATATGTTTGAGTAAGATAGTTCTCCGGCGGGCAGGGAATTGTTACGGTATTTTATTGAAGTCGTCTGCTATGGTTGACAGTGTGCTATTTCTAGGGTCACAGCATTTAATATAATTTGATGTTAAGAATTCACGGACTACTGAACGCTATGTACACGATCGATTTTAACGTTGATAGGTCACGCACCGTGACTTAGATACGAGACCCTTTTTACGTTGACCGTCAAGCTGTGAAGACGCGTCCTATATCCGTCCAGTGTTGGGCATTGTATTGCCGCATATATGTATATTTACTTCGAAGTAGGGACTCAGGGACAGTCCAAAGTTATGTGAATCAGATAAGATAACAAGGTTAGTATATAACCGACTTCAAGGAAAGATTATTAACCAGTCCATAATATTATATTTGCCAGACTCATACTGAATAATAATAGATTGTAAATGTTCAGGTCGTGTGTGAAATTCTTTAAGCATATTAATGTGAAACATTTTATTTTGACCTTTAATGTATAGTACGTAGTCCACATCTGAAATTCTATCAATGACTTTAAATGGACCATTCCATGCAATGAGTAATCTGTTACCTTTCCGAGGAAGCAACACAAAAGCTTCATCGCCCGGAAACAGTTGACGTAACCGTCTATTCTTGTTCTGGAAAAGACGTGATTTATGTTTTGCAGCCTCTGACGAAGCTGTAGCCAACTGACATGCGTCGACAATCTTGCGACGAAGATTGATTACGTATTCATAAGATGACTGAGTGTCATGAGTCATCTCAGAGTCGGTAAGGAAATCCTTTATCAACCCCATTTGACCACGAGGTTGAGCAACAAATACAAGCTCAAAGGGGGAAAATCATGTCTGCTCATGCGGCACTTCTCGATACGCGAAAAGTACGGCAGGCAATACTCTGTCCAAATTCTTAGGATATTTAACACTTACTTTGTGTAATAATTGTTTGAGTGTTCTGTTGAGCCTCTCCACAGAACCATTACTCATTGAGTGATATATGCTACTCAAGTTTCTTTCTATTTTAAGTGTCTCCAAGACTGAAGTCATGATGCCAGAAACAAACTGAGACCTATGGTCAGATAAAAGTTTACAGGGAAAACCCAATCTAGAAAAAATTAGGAAAAGAGCATCAGCTACATCAGAAGAAGTGATATGCTTAAGAGGGATGGCTTCTGGCCATCGAGTGCACAAATCAATGCATGTGAGGATATACTGGTGTCCTCTAGCAGAAGTAATTAGTGGACCGATAATATCAACGGCCATCTTGTCAAAAGGTCGTATAGATATATCGGATGCTTGAATCGGAGCCGTATGGAAAGCTCCTCGAGATTTTACTTCTTGGCAGGTAACACATGAACGTACGTATAACGATACGTCCCTGGAAACCCCCGGCCAACAAAAAAGATGATAACACTCTACAACGTGTTCGAGTGTACCCCATATTACCCGCGCAATGTGAGTCATGGGCATGTCGTAATATATATGGTCTCAATGTAAGAGGTACCATTACCTGTTGTTTAACCTTAGAGGTATCCAGAAAGCATTGGAATCCCCAACCGCGCGTGCATATAGCTATGCTGTTCTGTATATACTAATTCATTTACTGGACACGGAATGAGAATATTATATGGATTCAAATGTATTTAATTGCAGATGTATGCTTGTAATGAATAATACTTGTGATGTGTCATCGTCAATAAACGTCGGACTTGTGGACTCGAATACTTGGACTTATCAAGTCAATATTATTCCATTTTTCACCAGTTCTAACCAGTACCCAGTATTCGTGTAATAGACAATAGAAGCACGATGATTAAAAGAATGAATAAGAATTAAGGAATCAATAGACATGGCCAGACTTTGTAATAGTATTTATTAATTACAAGTTGGGCGTTGACATATAAGGACAATGATAATGCAACCATTAACAAATGGATCCTGCAACAAACTAAAACAACCCCAGCAACACCAGAGAAACGCCTTTAACAATCTGTCAGCACTAATATATTCTCAAACCCTTTGGAATCCCGCTCTAGCAGTGAAATCCATTGCTACCACCTCAAGTGGTCTGGAGGCAATCAAGTTTCCCGATGGCTCATGAAACTTCAGTTGAGGTGCTTTGGCAATGTTACATCGGTTGCATCTGCGACAAAAGACGTCAACATCAGCTGTGATGCCTACCCAGAAGCACCTACTTCTCAGCAACTGCAGCATGCGCTGTCTTCCCTGATGGCCCACCCTGTGAGCAGAGTCTAGTATCCGTGGTTTCATGGACTCAGATATTACCAGTTGTTTCATGCTGGATCCATCTGATCCCTTCACTGTCCGGTATAACATCCCATCTGTCACTTCGAGCCGGTTACTCTGATTAAGTAGTTTCCTTGCAGCCAAGGGGATCTTTCGAGCATCTTTTCCTGCAGGTCTGGTGCCATCCTTTACCATCTTCCTAACCATCGCTACCACATCATCAGCTCCCTGGAGATTTATCAATTCCTCACGCGAATAGGTGGGAAATGCTTGAGTGGTTGCTGGTGCTGTGGTTGATTCGGCCGGTACCCTTTCACTGATATCTTTCTGGCTTGTTGCTGCCATCAACCCTATCTCATATGGTATCTGGGTAAACTCTCTGATAACCTCTGCTGTTATGCCACTTATTGCAACATCTGCGTCATCCTCCAGTTCTTCGCCAGCGGTTTCAATAGGAAGACGGGACAAATAATCTGCATTTCCATTGGCTCTCGCTGCCCGATGTCTTATTGTGTAGTTAAACATCGCCATCTGGGCCATCCATCTCTGCTCTATAGCTCCCAGTTTAGCTTTCTCCCAGAAGGCCAGACCCCTATTGTCTGTAAATACCTCTACTTGTGATCCTAGCAGGTAACCTCTGAACTTTTCAGTCATGGCCCACTTAAGACCTAGCAGTTCCAGCCTCATACTGCTTTTTGAGTTTCTTTCAGAGGGTCGAAGTGTGCGACTTGCATATGCCAAGACTTTCTTTGTTCCATCTTGCACTTGCGAAAGAATTGCTCCCAATCCTTCAAATGATGCATCTACCTCCAGGATAAATGGTAGCGAAATGTTAGGAAACGCTAGTAGCGGTGTGGAGGTTAGTGCCTTTTTCAGTGTCTCAAAGGCTACAGCACACTCTTCTGTCCACAACTCTCCTATGGGTGACTTACTTCGTCTTTTAGTCTGCATGCCTTGACTGAGCGCAGCTACTAAACCATGTAGCGGTTTGGCTATCTCTGCAAAGCCCGGCACAAATCTGCGGTAGTAACTGGCCAATCCCAGGAATGACCGTAACTCAGTCTGGGAACGTGGTACAGCCTTCACCTAGTTTTCCATAGCTCCTATTCCGTCTGCTGATATCGTATGCCCCAAGAATTCAATCGTTGTCCTGAACAGCTTACACTTTCCTCCATTCAACTTTAGCCCTAGCTGGCGTAGCTTAGAGAATACTCTCTCCAGTCTGCTCAAATGGTTAGGGAAGTCAGCAGAGTACACTAAAATGTCATCAATGTATATTAGTATCAGCTGGAACACTAAATCATGCATACTGCTCTGCATTAATCGTTGGAGGGTGCTGGCAGAGTTGGCTAAGCCCATAGGCATCCTAGTGTATTCATAAAGTCCAAAAGGGGTAGTTTTTTTTTTCTTTTTTTTTTTCGTACGCCCGCTAATACTCGAATCGAAATCTCAGGTTATTATTAATGTCTAGCCTGACATTGATTTTACGTGAGTATCCCTTTTCTTGTACAGAGGCAGGTGTCCCTCGCCATTCAGGCAAATACTCGCCGATTTCGGAGGTACCCATTAGAGCTGGGTCGGCTCAGGAGCCGCCAATCCCTGGTCGACGACACTCCTTCAAATGTCCTCGCCAGGTCTCGAGTTAATCCAGTCCAAATCCCGGTCGATGAAAAATCCTCAAATGCCGTCGCCCGGGTTTGATCCTGGATCACCCGGTCGCCAGAGCGGTGTGGTAACCACTACGCTAGCGCGGCTCCCCAAAAGGGGTAGTGAAAGCGGTTTTCTCTTGGTCTTTCTCATCCATTGCTTCTTGATAATAACCACTTGCCAGATCAAGTGATGAGAATATCGTTGCTCCTCCTAGCGCATCCAGGTACTCATCTACTCGGGGTAGAGGGTACGCATCCCTCGTCGTCTTGCTATTGAGTGCCCTGAAGTCTACGCAGAGTCTAAGCCGACCATCCTTCTTCCGGACCAAAACTATTGGGGAGGCCCAAGGACTGCAACTCTCCTTGATTATTTGTTTGTCAAGCAATCCTTGTAGGTGATCCTGTACCTCTCTATAGAAAGCAGGAGGTATCCTCCTGTAAGGCTGCTTAACTGGGGTGTCATCTGTTAATGGGATGGTGTGCATTACCCTGTCTGTGTACCCTACATCTGTCTCATCTGTGGCAAAAAGATCGGCATAGCGTCTCAACAACGCTCTTACTTCCTGCTCTTCAGCCTCACTGCCCTCAAACCCGGTCAGGTCAATTGAGCACATCTCTTGCTCTGGATTCGTGTATGGTGGACTTGCTGACATTTCTATCTCTTGAGCCCCTACGACTCTAAAATATGTGCTATAGTCCACCCCAGCTTCTGTCAGTACTCCTACTTGTGTCCCGGGCGCTAAAAACAAGTCCTCATCTCCAAAATGTATGGCCTGACTATCACAGGACCCACTTCTAAGAACAGTCAATGTATGACTCATAATCAGCCCTCTGTGTTCTAAGTCTCTGTTAGGCTCAAAGAGACAAGTTCTTTCTGACTGGCCTCCTCTCCTGCATTTGATTGTTATGACCCTGATCGATCGAGCAGGTATGTGGGTTTGCTTTCTCCCAGATACCCATACTTTTATAGAGTCTGATTTCTGCGTCACCCCCTGATCCCTTGGAGGGTCCCATCTTAGAATGTTCTGTATGTTTGGGATTTCCACAAGGACATTAGTACCTATGATCCCTGGTGTTTTCTTCTGGTTTCTAGATTCTTGTACTTCCCTGACAACATAAACTCCACAGTTTTTCACTACTGTGCACCCAACTTGTATGTCCACAACTAAGTGACCAATATATGGGATGGTGGCACCATTTGCTGCTGTCAGGCGCACCCATCTACCCTCATCCAAGGGGAGCCCTCCAAACATCTCCCTGAAACATTGCTCTGTGATGGTAGACACATGTGAACCTGTGTCAAACACACAATTTACCTCTTTCCCTTCCATCAGCACTACTCCTTCAGGCCGACCTCCTACCATCTTGATCCGGTTTTCTTGGTGCTCTCCCTTCATGTTTCTTTCTTCAAGCTCCTGAAGATTTGGTCCGCTGCTGGTCGAAATTTCCTGTGATGGTTGAATCTCTAATCTTCCTTCTGGCGGTCCTTTTGCCTGCGCTCCACTTTGTGTGATGCCCTAGCCGCAGAGTTACTAAACGGACAGCTCGCTACTAAATGTTGTGCTGACTTGCATTGGAAACATCTTCTAGGTAGAGGACCACATGGACACCTGGCAGCTATATGATCCCCAAAATCAGCGCAGTTATAGCACCTGATTCTTCGGGGGCCATTCAATACATGAGGTTTCTTTCTGCTTCTGTACCTGCGACTGTTCCCGTGGCGCCTAGAGATGGTCCTCCTGTTAATAACCCCCACTTGCCGCACCAACATCTCAGTCTCCCTATTATCTGGAGAAACAGGCCCTTTCCTTCTATTTACATTCTTCCTCATGCCAACCTGTAATTGCCTGCCACATCTACCTGCACTCTTTCTATTTGAGTCACAAAGCTCCCCTTCCACAGCCTGACTCCCAGCCACGGAGGGGTCTAGTTTAGTGCCTGTTGCGGGCATTCCCTCTGGACATGCCCTAAATTTTTGCACCGAAAGCATCGGATGGTCCTTGTCGGTCTTATCTGCCTGCCTTGCATTTCAGCCATCTGGAGCTTCAGCTGTGCCACCTCTGCTCTGAGTTGCTCCACTTCGGCGTTTCCTTCATGTGACCTGAGTGCCATTTCTTCGTCGGATGCGGTGACTGTGGCTATCCCAGCTCTTGCTGTTTGACCACTCCCAGTCCATCTCAGAGCATCATCTCTTATGGATACAAATGACACTGCTGGCTGGTGCCGGACCCTGTCCTCCATCATTCTCCACGTCAAGTCGTCTCTTAGACTGGCAACAAACTGGTCCCTTAGCACCGTTTCGTCAAGCTTGACACCATTGGCTTTCTCCTGCGCCCCTGCTGCCTGCTCAAATATCTCATGCAGCCTATGGGCAAACTCACGCACCGATTCCCTTGGCCCGTGATACGCTGAATAAAATAGCGCCATTAGTTCTTGGGTGCTCCTCGATTCCCCATACACACTGAGTATGGCCTGAAGCATTGCCTCCGGGTCATTGTCTCTTACTTGTATCCGTAGCTCCCTGCGGACAACTGGGGTCACACTGTCGAGGATCTCATCGGCTTTGTCCTCCTTACTCATGTAGCCGGACCTCCACGCAGCTCTAACCTCCCTTGCATAGTCCTCCGCGTTTGGCCCTGTGCGTTCTCCAAAAGTTCTCACTTTCTTGTGGGTGGGCACCATTATGCACCGCATGTGTTCTGGCTGCGGCAGTGGACCTGCTACTGATCCCTCCCTTTGCACCACTGATGCACCGACCACTTGTATTGGATCTACATCCTCGTGCTCCCCTCTGCTCGTAGCACGTGTGCTCCTTGCGGCCATCCTGCTGCAAGACCGCACTGCTGGGTGTTTATAATATTTGTTCGTTTGCTGTCTGCTCGGTGTCACTGTCTGCCTATCCTGTCGACGACGCCAATTGTGATAGGGTGGGCGAGATGATGATGATGACGTTGTGATATTTGATCACTCTTTTTTCACACTCGCACCGACCCGAACAACAATAAAAACTCTTGATTCTGAGGCAGGGGCTGTATTTATTTCTACAACCCTGTCAGTGACTACAAGTACACAAAGTAAACATTAAACAAATAAACCAGCAAACAAAACACCAAACAAACAAACACCCAGCTAGTGCTCAGTTCCTAATCCTGAAACGCAAATAAAGCACGGGCTAGTTAAAATCATAGTTGAATAACGATACTCTCACCTGCCAAACAGTCCTTCCACGCCACCTGCCACCCTCAACTATCACACACGCACACACTCATGCGTGTCGTCCAATGCGACTAGTAAGGTGTTGTGCATGAGGCTGGCAATCTCACCGTGTAACATCGGTTGCTACCACAACCACTACTGCAAGAGCACACACTCAGCTATCACACACACACACACACAACACATACACACACACACACACTCATGCATGTCGTCCAATGAGACTAGTATGGTGTTGTGCATAAGGCTGGCAATCTCACCATGTAACCCAGATTGTTACCGGAACCACTACTGCAAGAGCACACACTCAGCTATCATACACACACACACACTCATGCATGTCGTCCAATGAGACTAGTACGGTGTTGTGCATGAGGCTGGCAATCTCACCATGTAACACAGATTGCTACCGAAACCACTACTGCAAGAGCATCTGAATGCTTCATACGGAGGCAAACCACACTGGTGGCCTTATGCTCCCTCAGAAGCGGAGAAGAGAAATATATATCTCCAAGTGAGCCCACGTGCTCTCACAAACCATTCTACACATAACCATAATTAAATAATAATAAAATGGACATAAAATAATATTCAACTATCTGTACAACAAATACTCTCAATAATGAGAATAATCCACCACCCCGCAACTGATCCATCTCAGTACTTGTTCCTGCACTCTGACCATGTCGTAAGTGACGACTGGTGGGCCTGGCCACAAGCGTGTCGTATATGACCCCTGATGAGGTTGGGAACTCATCACGTGAAACACATTGTTACAGAAACTACCCTTGTAATAGCATAGAAATGCTTCTTGTGGGCTTGCGATGGACACCAACTGCATTGGTGTTTCCATGCTCCACCAGGAGCAAACAGAGAAACACCTGTCTCAACTTGCCTTACGCACCCTGGCGTGGCTCTAATCTCACCAGAAATCTAAATGACTATCAAAGTAAACCACTAAAGATATACAGTAGAATAATCAATAAACGCGAAATACACTAAATTACTCTTACATTAAAGAATAAAATATAATTACTCTTGACTTAACAACTAGAACTAAAGTCATCACCACGTGACCTCCCGGCTGCCATCTTGATATTTTTGCTAACAGGTTGATATCTAAATTTACGTGAAATAGCTTCATACCATATTTGCCTTTCTGATAAATGAAATAATCGCTCTTAAACTTTCACATCTATCTATCTATTTAATTCACTAAACATTAAAACAGACTCGTGCTGAATATAATTTCAGACTTATAGAACACGAATGCTAAATTCTACAAAATGCGCCAAGAATTACAGCTCACGTGCTCTGGTCCATCTGCTACCTACACCGGTCACCTCGTCTCGTTTGTTCTCTCGTCTGGACTGATACTAAGAAAGGCCGCTGCTGGCCATCGCATGCTTTATATAGGCACTAGGCTAATCACTCAACTTACTGCGCGCTACACGTATTAATTTGGCCGCATAAATAACACTCGCGATATTTGCTTTATTAGGCACGAAAACACAGATATGGCCCACAATTATCAAATATAACACATCACAACTAATTCTTAGGCTTTATTATGGCCTAAACTAACATATCTTCATGAAGACTTTTCACATCCCAGAGTGCTGCGTGCACATCGAAAATATATGGGCGATAAATATGCCTTGAACCTGAAGGGAGAAGCCGGGGTGTCTTTACGTGAAGGGGAAGCCGGGTGTCTTTCCGTGAAGGGGGAAGCCGGGTGTCTTTCCGGCCCCATCACAGTTAGATACTCAACGAGTACATCATCTGAATGCAAGACCTACTAAAGTCCAGATTGTTTTTAAAGAAATCTCTTTTCTTGGGCATACTATTGGTTCTGGTAGGGTTCAAACTATACCTCAAAATGTTTCTAAGATCCTTAACTTAGCAATTCCGACTACAGAGAAACAAGTGCGCAGTTTGCTGGGATTAGTCCAGTATTATAGCAGATTTATTCCAAATTTGTCCAGTATTACGTCTGTATTATCATCCCTATTGCGCAAGGGAATGCATATGAAGATAACCTGGTCAGAAAATTGTCAGTTAACTTTTAACAAAATATTACATGTGTTTTCTAAACCTCCTATTCTGAGGCTACCTGATATTGCCAAAATATATATTCTCCGAACAGATGCGAGTAATTTCGGCTTGGGAGCCAGTCTGCTGTAAGAACATAATGGAATGTTACATCCGACGTTGTATATTTCCAGAAAGCTGTATGAAACTGAAAGAAAATACTCCGTTATCGACAAGGAACTTCTTGATGTTGTTTGGGCTATACAGAAATTGGAGAGATACCTGCTTGGAGCGCCCTTCTTTATCCAAACAGACCAGAAAGCGGTTGCTTCTCTCAGAAAAGCGAATCACAAAAGTCCAAAATTTGTTTTTTTTTAAAATCTTGTTGCAACCATTTGATTTCCAAATTCAACCAATTCCAGGATTTGACAATGTTGTTGCGGACTCGTTATCGAGAAACCCGTCATCAATACTCAAAAACTAAATATTACGCAATCAAACAACAATGGATTGATGACAAGTTCTTATCAAATTTACTTCACATTGAGTCATGCAAGTCACTCTCATCTCAAACCAGAAACAATGCAAGTTTCATACTTTACATGACGTTCTAACAGTTTTTCGATAAACATCTTATTGATCACCTCAAAGAATCTACATACATACAATGATCGATTCTTTTTCGCCCAACAGAACTTGGCATTCTTTCAGACTTGTGTTTCTGAACTTTGCCTGACAAAGACAGATTATAGTAGTGATCACGAATCAGTTTCATGTCCAGCGTCATTTGGACTTTTCTGAATAGCTGATTCACAATCAGTATCTATTGTGAAAGGAAATTTGCATCAGTACACAATAACATCAACAAATTATGAGTTACAAGAACATGTACATTCTTACTTCAAATTGCTTGCCAGAATTTTACGATGATGCATAGAAACATTGAACGTGATAGAATACAAGGTCTACATTTACGTTGATGAATTCCACCTTATGTACCTACCATATACTGGTACTTTACTAACTGTCGGTTGAATACTTCGTGTCGACTTATGAGAAAATGAACAAGACTATATCAAATCTTCTCAACTCACGTTGGTACCCTACATTGGTACTTGATTTGTACAGAAATAAACATTGCATTGTTTTCATGAAGGTCTACCACCTAATTTTAGTGCAATCTACCTGCACTTGCTTATCGAACATTTATTGAACTGCCTTATAAGTATACCTTCCATGGATTCTATTCACATATCAAGATTCGTCAGAGCCGAATAAACACTCGGAACGATTTCAAATGCATAGACTATCTTAACAGTCGAGAAAAAAGGGAATAACATTGGACGATTAGTGATTGCACTTTGTGATGATTTTCACTTTACGGAGGATTTCTTCCAGGAATTATGTATTGATGGACAATAGTTTGATACATGTAATTGTAACATTACATTCTTTGATGGAGTTTAGAACTTAATTATTAGAACTTAAGTGCTTTTTTACTTAATCTTATTAGTATTTTTGGGTGTTACAATTAATTAAGATTTCTCCTGATTTTCTTTCTTTACAAATAGACCCAACTTTATATTAAATTTGGCTAATAGGGTAAGGGAAATAACTCTTGTTTAATTTTCTTTCGTGCATGATATCCACACTTTGTTCCCTTTTCTTTTGCATATATGTAGAAAAAAAAAGGTAAAGGATCCCATTACACGCCCATTGAGCCATATTGGGAATATGGTATTAGGCCCATATTTTCTTGACCATCGGCACACAAGAGGTGATGTACTCTTACTAATCTGTTTTCTTCCTTTCCTTTTCTATTTGTCTTCACACTTATTGTTATTAACATTCGCCATGATCTTACATGACATTACCTACTTCACATTTCTTTTACGAACATCTACACATGTCCTTCGTTAATTACTGCACCATATTTTGTTTAAAATACAATTTAGTTTAATCATTAATACATAAGTCATATGTAAAGTTGGTAAATAATTATATAGTATATTGACTGTCGACGATTATATTTCGTTAATTAATTTAATACTGAGTACATATGTTTTCCATTATATAACATACCATGATTAGGACAACGACCTCAGACACTGTTTTTTGTAAACATCTTTGGCCGTATATCCAATTTTTTTTTCGCGATTCTTTTTATATTAAATGCGATGTAAATTGTTGTTGATATTGTCGAAAAAAATCAATATAATTGATTTTGTTCTAGCCCACCGGGGGAGGAATTTGTTAAAGAAGATTATTATGTATTTTTACATGTTGGCCTCACTTAGATCTGTTAGCAGTTTAATCTACGTGGTAACATTTCTATCTGGAGTCAACATGATATGTTTTGCACTCTTCTTAATTATAAATGAACGCGATAATAGGTTGACGTCTCTAGGTAATGATGACGTGATGATGTGCCGCGCTAATTGATTCAAACGGTCGATCTTGACCTTTCGTTATATGATTCCGTCAAAGCAAGACGTGATATATTTCGCTCCCATGCGAATTGAAGTTTATGATATTCTCCCACGTGGCTTTGGTGTGCGAAGGTCGCCATAAGTAATTCATTGATGTTGAACGCAAGTATACTAGTTCAAGAATAATTTATCGGAGGAGTCTCTGTTTTCGGGAGCTATCAAACACAATTTTAATCTCCATACTTTTGGTTATCGCTACTTGGATGGTTCGGATGCCGACATCTTCAGTAAATAGGCCAGAGTATGTGACGATACGTAAAGGACAGTAGGAGACGCATTGTTATGCATGTATTAATAAGATGCCATGTACACTGAATTGTGGAACTGTTTGAAACGAATAAATATGTTATAATTGTGGACCCAAACCAGGCGTTTGGAGCTAATGAATATTAATCATCTTCTTGATCACCCAAACCATTCGACAACACAGCACGATCGCTCATTCGCACATATTTCATCAGTTCTCCCAACTACAAATAACAATAGATATATAACGCAACACTATCAATAATACGTATAACCCGTCTGGGGAGATTATGGTGGGAAGGTATTAGCCAGGAAATAAGTTCACCGATGTTTTTGTGAGTTTGCACAAATGCAATCGGAAGTATTACTGCCATATTTGAAAGAGGTCACGAGTTTAAATTTTAAAATTGATATTTTAAAACACGCAGAGGATAGTAATGATTTAACACCCCGACCACATAGTTCTAAAGAGACAGGATTGGTCTAAATCGAGAGCCTGAAATAAACTATAACTCCCATTGGAAAGCTGGCCGGAAATACCATCTGGGACTTGGACTGAGAAATGGAAATATAATCTATCGAAGTCGGAGACACAAATCAGACAGCCTTTTCAACAACGACAAGTAACAACTCCCAGTAGCCAGAGAGACGGATCGGACAAATAATTCCAAAATTAAAAATGACAGATCAAAGTATTTGGGCGTCTTTATGATTTAAAAGAGAACCCACAATTTTAAATACAAAGACTGGAAACTTAAGGAAGCAGACAACACAAGTCATAAGAGGGATTCGGACATTACCCAGGACCGAGTGCTCGAAGCATCAAATCAACGTTTCTATGTCCATTCTACTGCACCAGGAGATTGAATATCCCCTTTGGGGTGAGTCTAAACATTTATTTTACAATGTGAATCGTGACATGTCTGTATTTGCTAAGTGGTTATCCCTGTCATAGGAAGCTGGCAACCTCAACATATGAAAATAGCATGTTCATAAACCACTGCAGCAAGCAGGGTGTTTGCTTCATGCTAGTTTGCTCAGGAAACCGAAAGCAGAAGCGACCCCAGACTCCGAATGGAGCAGTGAGAAGATTACCTCACATGTGCCTAGGGTGTATAGTATCATTTTGTGAAATATGTGTACTTTTATAATGTTAGTTCAGGCAAATCATTGCATTCGCGCTGTCCAGACACATTTTCCCCATTTAAGCAACCAGAAGAATAACGGTGATATATAATCATAGTTACTGAGTTATACTATGTATACTCAGGAAGAATAATTATTTAGAGAGTCTAACATTGGTGGGTGGACAGCGAGACAATGCGCCTGTTAATCTTCTTCTTTCTTCTTTGATCCTTAGCCGCCGACCGTCAAAGCAGTCAGTAGCTATCACGCCTAGTGGCGTCTTGTAGGGCAACAACAAAATGATTCCACTTTGCTCGGTCGGTGGCCATCCTTCGTACAGTGCCCCATTCTTTGCATCTCAGCCTCCACAGTCCTCCGACAAGTTGTTTTTAGTCGGCCTCTCTTTCGTTTTCTTTAAGGGTTCATAGCATAGATTTCTTGTGATGGCATCGGGGTCTCTTCTGGGGACATGGCCAACCCAGCTCCAGCGTCTGCCAGCTATGATGGTGTGCATGTCCTCTTGCTTGCTCCGAGTAA
The DNA here is from genome assembly GCA_024509875.1 of Oreohelix idahoensis. Taxonomy (NCBI): domain Eukaryota; kingdom Metazoa; phylum Mollusca; class Gastropoda; order Stylommatophora; family Oreohelicidae; genus Oreohelix; species Oreohelix idahoensis. Next base: position 112,201 of record JAMPIV010016008.1, read on the forward strand.
GCAGATCTTGGTTGGTGATGGTATTCGGCCAAAAGATTCGGAGAATTTTTCTTAGGCATGTTGTGTGAAAAGAGGACAATTTCGACATTTCCTTCCCTGTAACTCTCCAGCATTCCGCACCATAGAGAAGCACAGAAAGCACACAGCTCTGATACAATCTTAATTTTGTGCGTGTGCTGTTGTCGCGAGAGGGTTGAGATGTTATTAAAATATAAGATATCCTGGACAAAAAGTTGTATCAGGTGATACCAGGATAGTGCCAGATAAGAGTCTGGTCTTATAAGTAATACCCCCTTCTCCGAAAAGAGTAAGGGTGTATGGATATCAAAGGTAGGGTCAAGCTGTATAAGTTTCCAGGTATTTTCCTGGATCCCTATGGGCTCCCTCTCAAGATCCTCCCTTGATTATTATATTATTATTATTATTATTGTTGACTCTGCTAGGGAATATCAAGAAAATTATTTCTAACAAGAACATAAACTCAACTTTAATAAGTAAGTAAGTCTGTTGGTAAATATTTACAATTTATTTAGCCTATACCGTTTCTCTTTTCGGTCTGGAAAGTTTGAAATTAAATCAAATTTATTTACAACAATAAATCAATAAACATTTAAAATAATTAACAATCTTAAAAAGTCATTCACTGGTTGAAGGTTATCACCTGGGTTAATTATCTCCTTTTAAAGAACATTTATATGATACTAATGTGTTTTGTCACTATTTCTTGACTGTGAAGCTAGTAATGGGTAAATTTATGTCCACACTTTTCATCACAACCTGTAGGCTGTCTTTATTAGTATCTTGTTTGTTAATGTTGGGATATAATCTGGATACGATGACTAGTGGCTTTGTTTTGCCACTTATCTGGTGTTTAGAGATCGTTCACACTCCTGCCATGGACGGACAAGTATTATGAATTCCTCCAGGCAGTGGAAGCTGGGTATCTGGCTCTGTTGACCACAGGAGCACTCGCACCACAGAGTCCAGCAGAGGTGGATGACTCTTTAAAGTTGATGTAGTTTTCAGGATAAAACCTGAAACAAAAATAGACGTAACCCCTATATGGTCCATCACTATTCCATTATTACACAGGATGGAGATGATAGACAGTGTCAGACAATGTGCTAGCAGATGCACAGGACAACTTATACTAGTATTACCCACAGCCAGTTCACCGTGACTACACTTTCCTTCTAAATCCTTAGTTAGATCCATTTGTCCATGCTACGCCTCCATACAATGATTTGGTCTAGTATAAAATACTAAGTAATACCTTGATCAATACATTAAAACAATTTCTGTCATCCTTCCTTATGTTCCTGGTATGTGTCCCATTCCAACAAGAAATACTTCTTTAAATGCTTTTCCAAACCTACAGACACACTTTTGACATCATTCGCAATTTATTTTGAATATACACAGTCTGGTAAGTCCTTCAGAAATTACACAATGGTTGCAGAAACACGTCTACACACTCCCTATCGCACACTGTAGTGAATTAATAGAAATACATATAATTATATATATATATATATATATATATATATATATATATATATATATATATATATATATATATATATATATATATATATATATATATATTTCTTTCTTACCCTCAGGCACACACAGACGAGCTGTTAATGGGCATCTATGGTCTGCTCTTCAGATGCAGTTGGCAAAGGCACACTTCATTAACAATTTACCGCTTCTTCTGCTCGCTGTGCTTTTCAAATCTTATGGCCTCAATTTAGCAAGGGCAAGGTCTATTTATACTAGCACATCCGGCGTATCGGAACGCAGGGGGCGAAAGTGGTATTGCGAATCTCAAAATGAGGCATAATTTGTCTCTCTGTTCAATTATGATAAACTATTTTCCCAATTATCTTTCTTATTTCTGGAGCGATTTTATTCATCCAAAGCTTAAATTATACCCTGAATTATTCTTTATCTATCTATCTAATAATCTTTTAGTCTCCTAAGTGCTTTTATTTTATGCATACTTTAAACAGCTAAATTAGGGACTAACCTGATGTGTCGAGGCCTTTCCACTCGATTTTTCTCTCTTAATAAACTACTTTTCGAGGAAGTCTTTACACCTGCCTCTAAAGTAACATTCCTGTTGTTGAATTATAGACCTCTTCCCGGTGGTACTTCTTTCCTTCCTATGTAATTAAATGGCATCCTTCACTCGGTTGCACGGATTGAGACTCCATGTTAAGCCTAGTACGTTTCAGTAAACACACGAATAAGGAAGTCTTTCCATTGGCCAATGTATCATACAGTTCTTACAATGTATGGCGCGGGGTGTGGTCAGAGTTACTCAGAATTATACAGAAGGCCGTGTTGTGAAACACACTAACTCACGACAGCTGTACTGAGAGGACTTCCAGATGTTGTTTAGACTATAGAAAAATGCTGTTCTTGCTTTGTTCATTCTGTTGTTGATGTCTTTGCTTGCTCCGCCGTCTGGTGTTACTATGCATCCTAGGTATGTGAAGGTGTCTGTCTGTTTCAGTTGCTGATTCCTTACTGATATGGGCTCAGGGTTGCTCACATTGAGCGTCATGACCTCTGTCTTCTTTAGATTGATGTTCAGGCCCACCTGTTAGCTATACTTATTAAGTCTATCCGTTTTTTCCTGGATGTGTTGATGTGAATGTGCAAGTAGAACAATGTCATCTGCATATTCCAGATCTTCCAGTGTAGAAACTGTAGTCCATCTTATTCCTCTTGGACTGCCCTCTGTTGTCTGGCGCATCACCCAGTCTATGACTGTTAAAAATAGAGTGGTTGATAAGGGGCATCCCTGTCGTACTCCTGTCTTCACCTCAAAGGTTAGGTTGCTCTGCCCAACGCAACACGTAAAGTTGGCATAGAGGCTTTTTATGATTGACACTATGCAGCTTGGAATTCCATAAGCCCTCTGTGGTGAAATTACAGTGATGCAACGTTAAAATTCCTCCATTTATAAAGATAACAGGTAAAATAACATGTAGGGATAAAAATATAGGCAAGATATGCCGAGGCTTCTTCGCCTACGCCAGCGTTTTCTAGGGTCATTGAACATTAAGTAGTTAGAACATGCAGACAAACGGTTTATCCTTTTAGACGGGGTAGAAACGGAGATAAAAGAAAAAAATATGACGGTCTGAACACGTGTTTGAATCTAAAGTCTAAAAGACGCAATTTGTAGTTTTTAAAGAAAAAATTACGCCACTAGTTGACACAATGTAAGGAAATGGACAAAAAACGACCTTAGCTCTTGTTAGAAACAGACGTATCTTGGACGGTTTACGGTAATTGGTTGCTTTAGTTTGAATATAGCGGCAAACGCCGTACACGAAGGTTCAAAAACAAATTTCAGAACTAACCTTGAGAAAAGTAGGTTTTTTCTTAATAATAAGTTTAGGAAAATAAAAACTAGCTAGTTTGATAGCCCATCTTAATCTGAGAAATAATATACTTTTAATTACACAGACGGACAGATAACACGGAAGATATTGACGAAAGACTGTATTGTTCAATACAGACTAGCAGACAGTTTTTTGTGCATATTTTCACTCAAGTTACATTTTGACGCGTCCTTGAGCCTAACGCATAAAAACAAACTGCAGGTGGACTAGGGGCAAAGTAGGAGGATAGTAGCTAAAAATAACTTAGCATAGAATCTTAGAAGTAGGGGGAGACAAAAATTTGTGTAGTTTTTTCTTGTAGTTTCGTCCAAAAACAAGTGTAATTTTGGGAAAAGCCAAGTTGGGACGGACAGACAAATACTACACACTAGACTGAGACTGGACCAAAATTGGACATTTGTAGTTTGAATATTTGAAAAGTAGAGGGGAAGTCCGCTGATTGGACAGCAGCTTTCATATTGTAGAAAGAAAGACCCCCGCTAGTGCCATTTTTGAAGAAGACTGTCCATTGACACAGTTCGTTAATGCTAGAGGTGTAATTTCCAGGAAATATTAAATATTATCAGTGGGACGCCCTAATCTTGCCAGCAGCTCAGCTGAGTTTTGCTAGTACAACGTAACTGATTTCAATTTTGAATTGTGGTAAGGGAAAAAGCATTTACCTTTTTAATTTTAATATTTTGAGTGATTGATACTGCCATGTCATGAAAAATGATTACGACAAGTGAGTGCTTACTCTAGGTCCCCAGCAGCAGTCCAGGGCCTAGAGACAAACACATAATATAGGAAAACATATCTAAGACTATGGAAGACAGATCTATATTTGAGATCAGTTGGAACATATCACCCACCTTATTGGATGGAAGAGGAAACTATTGAACATATTTCGGATGCAATGCAGTCTTGGGAAACTGGTGCTATTGGATAACAACTGGGTGAGATGTGCTGAGTTGGTCAGAGAGATCTGACCCGATCTTTGTAATGTTGTTTTGCTTTGTTGTGTGTAAAAGTGGTGCAGTAGGGAGTGTGTTGACACATGGAACAAATTTTGGTTTTAGAGTTTCTGGTCTGGCACTACGCTAGTGCCAGATACTTTTGTAGAAGTACAAGAGTGGATGCCTAAGCAGCCTAACATTTTACTCCAGCTACTGTGAGGAGTGGGCCACTAGACTTCTGAACTGCATCGTCACAGGCCAGATAAGTGAAAACCTGGCCTGCTGTTGATTCATCAACCTTGTCCACAATAAATAAAGAAATAAAATCTTGTTGTATAAACACTATAACTCAGTCCATATTTCAGGGACAATGAACATTATAAACAGAGATTGGGCATGATGACACCACCCCAACTAAACATCCAGTGCTAGTTTTCCAAAGACACTGTAGTCAATATTAATATTAACCAATGTAACAATATATTTATGTATAAAATTTTCATTTGATTATTCAATATATATATGCACTTCTATTGATAAATACCTGTTGTTTCATATGTCCTGACCAGAAGAAACATTTGGTTCAGGACTAAATAAATTCAAAAAATTGTCAAACTTAAATTCTAAAAGCCAGTGTTCGTTAATTTGATCATAGAGCTTATTAGTATTATTATTATTAGACTTAGTATTTACATGTGTGTGTCTGTGTATTTAATTACCTACACATCACAATTCAGTACCCTAGACATTAAACGTAGCTAACATACATAAAAGCAGAATAAGTCTGTTTGAGGTCGTAAGTGGTAGCAGAAAGGCATTCTGTAACTCACATAAACTGTTATCTTCAGGAGCCTTCACAGCTGACCTCATCCAGTACACTAGGTAACATATCAACCACGCAATAACATTAAAAACCACTACACCCTCAGTATTTTCCATAAACTGTCCCTATGTATACTGTCAAAAGCCTTTTCAAAATCAATGAAAATAATGTACAGCTGTCTTTGCCATTCTGAGCACTGCTCTATAATGTTACTGGTGGTAAATATATGCTCTACACATCTTCTGTTCTTTCTAAATCCTGCTTGTTCTTTCCTCAGTTTGTGGTCTACTGCTTTTGAAATTCTCTGTATAATTCTACTGCCTAGCATTTTGCTGGGAACTGAGAGAAGAGTGATTCCTCTCCAATTATTGCAGTCTGCAAGATTTCCCTTCTTGGGCAATTTGTCAATTATTCCTTTGTTCCACTCCGTTGGTGTTGTCCCTGTTTTCCAGACTTGTGCAAATAGTGGTTCTAATAGTTCTGCTGCTAGCTCAGGGTCTGTCTTAAATAGCTCTGCATTTAAGTTATCATGACCAGGAGCTTTTCCATTCTTTAACCCTTTGATTGCTGTGATGATTTCTTCTTTTCGTGGAATGTCTGTATTAACATCTAGATCATTTTCAGCCTCAGGAACATTCAACTGTGTCTCTGGTGGTTCCTTGTTCAGAATTTCTCTGAAATGCTCTGCCCATCTTGTTTCCTGTCCCTCTGCTGTTGTGATGAGATTTCCTTGCTTATCTCTTACTAATGTAATATTGTTTGCACCTCGTTTTCCGCTGATGATTTTAGTTATTTTGAATACAGTGCTTTGTTCATTTCTCAGTGCTGCCTCTTCTGCCTGTCTTGCAAGATCGTCTAGGAAATTCCTTTTGTTGGCTCGGGTTTTGCGTTTAACTTCCTTGCCCAGCTGACTGTACTGTTCACAATATAGTTGCTTTAACCTGGGGGACTTCGCTTCTGTTTTCTTTCTTTTCATTTCCTTTCTCGTCGTTATGGTGTTTAAACTTTCTGGTGTTATCCAGTCTTGCTTCTTCCTTTCCTGGAATCCCATGCATGATTTGCTGCTTTCCTTATATATTGTTGAAATGGTGTTGAATTTCTGGTCTATATCGTCAGTCAATGTCTTTTCCTGACTTTTGGCAAATTGATATCGCTTCTTTATATCAGCCACGAAAGCTTTTCTGGTAAGTGGGTCCTTCAATTTGCTGATGTCAAACCTTTTCTGTGTAGTTACAGTTGGTTGGTCCAGCCGTTCTTGGTTTCACTTTCAGTTTTGCTACTACTAAATGGTGATCACTTCCCACATCCGCACCTCTTCTTACCTTCACATCTTGTAATGCATGTCTCCATCTACCGTTAATCACAATGTGGTCTATCTGGTTTCTGTCCCGACGATTTGTTGATTCCTATGTTAATTTGTGAATTTCTTTGTGTGGGAAAAATGTTCCACCAATGACCAGGTTATTAATGTTATAGAAACTTATTAATTTATCCCCATTTTCGTTTGCTGTTCCGCTGCCGCATTTCCCCATAACTCTTTCATTATATGTAGTGTGTGTTCCAACTTTCGCATTGAGGTCTCCCATTACTACGATAAGATCATATCCAGGTGTGTCTTCCATTTCTTTCTGCAGTTATTGATATAATTCATCCTTGACCTCATCATCGCTGTCATTCGTTGGTGCGTAGCATTGTATTATTGTTGTGTTGGTGAATCTCCCTCTCAATCGTATTCTTATCAGTCTGTTGTTGATGGGTTTCCATTCCAGTAATGTCCTTTCTATTCCTTTCTGTAGAATAATGGCTACACCTTCATTGTGCTGTCCATCCTCTCTTCTAGAGTAAAGTACTGTTGCTGTTTTAACTTTTCCTGCCCCTGTCCATCTGCTCTCGCTTATCCTTAGAATGTGTAATCTATAGTTTCTCATTTCTGCTGTGACCTGCTTTAGTTTACCAGTCTCGTTCATTGTCCTGACATTCCAAAATCCTATTCTTGTTTCATGTTTTGCGGTCAGGATGTCCGTTTTCATGTCAGTGGCTTCCTTTCGGCTTTCACCACTGACAGTCATACGAGCCTCAGACTCCGGATGTCCGTCCCGCAGCAAAGTGCCTGTTAATCTGCAGCCCACAAATGTACTTATTAGAGGCATTTGTTCTTTTATTTTTCCTAAAGTTCGTGGTACGTGACTACATTACTGTTCGTGGTACGAAGTTACACTTTCAAAAGACCAGTCTGAAGTAAGAGTCTTCGCCACTATCTTGTAATTCAAGCTGGGTTCGACACCACCTACCTACAGTGGACACGTTGTGAAGACACCCACCTTGACATTAGGAGTGAAGTTCATCGAGACGCCTCTAGAGAAGAGTCCTCATCACAAAAGACCTGACAACAACCCATTGCAGTACTCAGCCAATTAAGTTTTTTTGTAACAGGCGCAAGCAACGGACAATAATCATCAGTCCCCAATTAAGTCTCAGTGAAGACAATTTTGAAACCCTCTAAAGTCACTTTCATCCATATTTATGTAAATTTGTTAAAGACTAATCGATTATTAAATTTGTTATATGTTATTTTACAAATTCATAGTTGATTCAGTTCTAATAGATAAGAGAGCGCATGTATGATTTAAAATCTTTAAAATACTTATACAAATAATTACAGCCATAGAGCCAAAAATACTTATAACAGGAATTTCGCTGGATTAAACCAGCTGGCGGCTCGAACAAGCCACACCATTGCTTAAAACTTCACAAAAGGTGCCGGATTAGATATAAGTTAATAGTGCTATGCCCTATGCAGCATTGTTCTTGAGTTCTGAATTACCTTGAGATAGAAGCATCATTATCCTTCTATCTACAACTCTGCCAAGAGTAATCTTGTGCGAAGGTAGACACCTTTGAAGACCCATTTTAGATACTCTTGAGTTTTTGCCACTGGTGGACCACTATTGCAGGCCAAAGGGGAGGCAAAGCCCGTGACAAAGAACAAAGTTATTTTATAGATTTCCCGTGCGAAGAACGGGTACGGCTGCTAGTGTGCGTGTATATATATATTGCGCGAATCAATGTATTCGAGGGTTGAGAAGTACAAGCAAAAAAGGCGAATCCCAAGGGACCCTTCTTTCAAGATTACAGACTTCATGTTCAATAATCGTCAACAAGACGAAATTTAGAACACCGTTTTAGTTCCTGTTACAGACTAAGTATTTCAGGGCAGCCACAACAAATAAGAAACGGAAAACGAAACAAAAGCCAGACGAGATGCCAGGGGATGGAACCATTTTCTTGATGAGCTCAGCAGACACAAACCAGCATGTTACCTCCCTTGCCATAACCCGTGTTATTGGATTATCCCCCCTTTTGTAACAATGCCTGTGTCCCATCATGCCCAATAGACCATGATGCATCTGGAACAGCGTCCAATCTGACTTGCGAAAGACAAGTGGCAAGACATAGTCCAGACATAGAAAACAGAGGCTAACGTTTGCTTGGGTGTCTTCTTGAAGTCAGAACAAATAAGACCTAGACGGAAAGTGGCTTTTTTTTTTAAGGAATACACGAACTACATTTGACGTAAACAAGAAATAGACACTTCTTCGAATGCGGTGGAATTTCTAATATAATTGTATTATACTAAACTAGGGGAAGGATGAATGGAGAAAATGAGGTTGCAACAATTTTCTCGCGAACCAAACAATAATAGTGAAAAGAAAGGAAGGATAAAAATGCATAGTTTTTAAAGTACACGCATAATTGTTATACAAAAAACAACAACAGAGGAAATAGTTTGGATAATTAGGAAGAATGAAAACTGATCAACTACCACAGGGACCTAAGATGGTAGATTTATGGGAAGCGTGGGCACGGCGAAGACCAATAAAAAGAAGGATCGATGATGTTGATGTTGTTCAAGAACGCATAGATTATTTCATAGGACACATCAAAAGACTGGTATTTCGCATGATGTTTACTAGTGGAAGTTACAGAAAAAAACGAAATACATTTTTTTTCCAAATTTAATATTTCTCCATTTTCTTTATTTCATTTCAGATTTTCACAATTACTTAACATTTTCTAGTGTTCAGCGTTTTTATTTCTTTGCTTTCTCTTTTTTTTTTCTGCTTAATGATGAAACCTGGGCTGGGAAAGGGACAATCTGCGTGTAATCGATATCAGAACGAAGACGACGTAAGCAAATAAAGGAAGGAACGAGATCGGGTCCAAGAGAATATTTCTGAATTAAACCGACATAAAATTATTGCCAAACCAGGGGCTAGCGTAAATGGGCTAGCATGTGGGGTCGTCTCAGACTCTAGAACATTGATCTCACGCTGTTTCCTGCTACTTCACAACGCCTGGAATCTGCCGGAAATAGTTCTCTTGAGTTTCTGCTTGCGTCTTCTGACGAATCTTCAAGAACTTGGAGAGGAATTTTCTAGAAACATTACTGTCACATTATATATTTTTTTAAAATCCTCCTTTCTCCTTGTCTTAACGAATGCAAAAACTAGAAAGATGTAACAAAGATAAAATAGAAAGGATGACCAAAAAAAAAAAAGAAAAAAAAAAAGCAAACCTTTACCATTTGCGATCAGCGCGGCAACAGCTGCTTGGAACATTAAAAACGGCCAAAATCAAGAATAAAACTAACTAACAAACATAACATAAAAGCTTCGGTAACGGCCAATAAAGATTTAATGTTCTACAACTGCCAATAATGAAATAATTTCAGTGAAAGCTTCTCTCTTTTTTTTTCCACAGCTTCTGTCGCATATGGGATTGATTATTGGTTTTTGCATGAATGCAATCAACGCAGCCTCATCTGATGTTATACTGTGTTTCCGTAAGATATCTGCCACCCTCTCAATCCTTAGTCTTCTTGGTCGTTCTCTAAACCCCGTTGCTTCAGTTTTTAAAGTTATACGCCTATTCCGATTAATTCATCTATGGTAAGGTCAAGTGGCTCAGAAGTTAAAGCGATTGCTTCTCGAGACAGAGTCACCGGGTTAGAAACCTGGTAGCTTTACGCCCCAGTCTACTCAGCTGTAAAAATGAGTCCTTCTATCTGTTCTTGAGTTAGGGAAGGTAAAGGCAGCGAGGAAGGTAACCGGTCACCCCCACCTCATAAATCTGACACTGTTTCAGATATGCTGTGTCTAAAAACTTCCCTACGGCAGTATCTGACATGAGACTACCTTTGTCATGTTACGCCTATGCTCTGGCTGTTAGGAATCTTTCTTATTAGACATTCAGACCGACTCATTCTGCGAGTCTTAACATCATTGTTTCCATAGTGATGTTTCATGCGACGGTCGTGACCTCTTCAAGTTCCTTAATTGTTTCATTACTTTCTTTTCCTGTGAAGTATTTTTCTTCTTCTTCATCTTCTTCTTCTTCTTCTTCTTTTTCATCATCTTCTTATTATTATTATTCTTTGATCCTTAGCCGCCGACAGTCAAAGCAGTCAGTGGCCATCAGTGAAGTATTGGGGACAGAAATTATCGTGTTTGTGCAAGGTGTGCTGCTTTGGCATGCTCCATAACATTTTCTTTGGAATTTAATTATGGCAATTCATTTCTTCTCTGGGATCCTCTTGTCTTCTATTGTCAGATTTGACAATTAAAGGCGTGTGTCTATTGTTGTTTTATTTTCATTCTGGCCAGGTACCCACGGTCTCAAAGACAGAGACTGGAGAATAGGACCATTGCTCTTTTACATATCGTAAAAGGTAACTACTATGAAGTTGTGCATGGTTTGGTTTGGTTTGGCTTGGTTTGGTTAGGTTTGGTTTGGTTTGGTATGGTATGGTTTGGTTTGGTATTGTTTGGTTTGGTATTGTTTGGTTTGGTATGGTTTGGTTTGGTATTGTTTGGTTTGGTATGGTTTTGTTTGGTTAGGTTTGGTTTGGTATGGTTTTGTTTGGTTTGGTTAGGTTTGGTATGGTTTGGTTTGGTATTGTTTGGTTTGGTATGGTTTGGTTTGGTATTGTTTGGTTTGGTATGGTTTGGTTTGGTTAGGTTTGGTTTGGTATGGTTTTGTTTGGTTTGGTTTGGTATGGTTTGGTTTGGTATTGTTTGGTTTGGTTTGGTTAGGTTTGGTATGGTTTGGTTTGGTTTGGTATTGTTTGGTTTGGTATGGTTTGGTTTGGTTAGGTTTGGTTTGGTATGGTTTTGCTTTGTTTGGTTTGGTTTGGTATGGTTTTGTTTGGTTTGGTTTGGTATGGTTTGGTATTGTTCGGTTTGGTTAGGTTTGGTTTGATATGGTTTGGTTTGGTATGGTTTTGTTTGGTTTGGTTAGGTTTGGTTTGGTATGGTTTTGTTTGGTTAGGTTTGGTTTGGTATGGTTTTGTTTGGTTTGGTTAGGTTTGGTATGGTTTGGTTTGGTATTGTTTGGTTTCGTATGGTTTGGTTTGGTTAGGTTTGGTTTTGTTTTGTTTGGTTTGGTTTTATTTTGTTTGGTATGGTTTGGTATTGTTCGGTTTGGTTAGGTTTGGTTTGGTATGGTTTGGTATGGTTTTGTTTGATTTGGTTAGGTTTGGTTTGGTTTGGTATGGTTTGGTATGGTTTTGTTTGGTTAGGTTTGGTTTGGTATTGTTTGGTTTGGTTTGGTATGGTTTGGTTAGGTTTGGTTTGGTATGGTTTGGTTTGGTTTGGGTTGGTATGGTATGGTTTTGTTTGGTTTGGTTAGGTTTGGTTTGGTTTGGTATGGTTAGGTTTGGTTTGGTATGTTTTGGTTTGGTTTGGTATTGTTTGGTTTGGTTTGGTATGGTATTGTTTGGTTTGGTTTGGTTTTGTTTGGTATGGTTTGGTTTGGTTTGGTTTGGTTAGGTTTGCTTTGGTATGGTTTTGTTTTGTTTGGTATGGTTTGGTTTGGTTTGGTTTTTTAAGAACTATCTTCATTGCACACGGACAACTCCATCAGTGCTCCGATCTCCTCCGTTAGATCCCACAAGGAGGATCTCAGCGCAGTGCACGAACTCCGTAGCGCCGGCGAGAACCCCAATGTGTGTAAATAATGTAAAGGAATCACACATTCTATAAATATTTTTGAGGTTGGTAGGTTTCCTAATTTTTAAATTTTGCTTACTCTTTATGATTTTCAACTGCCGTGGGATTTTTAACGTGCGCAACGTGCATACTAGACCTCCTATTTTTTTGCCCTTATCCGAGAAGGCTAGGCATCCGATCTCACTACCCATGAGACCAGGGGGGAGTATGACGTAATTAGGACCACTGGTTCTGAAAAATATATTTCAATAAATTATAATCCCTCAACTAGGATTCGAACCTGGTACCTCTTGAATACGAGGTTCTGGGTATCTCATTATGTAAAACAAACTGCTTGAGAAAGTACTGCTGCAGAAACATGTGCTCTGATGCAGGTTTGAAGCCTTAACCTCCATCTTGTTTCGATCTTTTTTTTTCAAATTTATAATGGTAACAAATGATTGAGGCCTTTCGTTTAAAAAAATATGTCAGCAACAACATACGTTGAAAACAAACACCAACAACAAAATTCCAGAGGACCCTTTATTACTTTATCTCCGAAACTTATTTAAGGGAGTGTCGACTTGGGCGACTAAGTCGATCGACGTATCGATAGTTGTTTAGTCGAAATCGGACATTTATACCCCTCAAGTTACTTTAACCTCCTAAAACTTTGAATTGTGTTCATTTCTTGTTAACAGCAGTGTATATTGTATTGTGCCGATCCGTCTGACTGCACATTTTCATGAATAATATTCATTCACTAATGTTATGCATAAATCTAAGACTGTAATACCTACCGGAGATGCATTTTGCGAGTAGATCAGTGAAATAATAATTACAAAGCAAACAAAATAAGAAAACAATTCTTAGCCTTTACGTGGGGATGGTTCACATGGGCGTTCACAGTAATTTGTATTCATAGCACAATGAATTGCGCGATGTTTCCATATTTTTCCGAAAAGCTGATGTAAATGTTTCTGGGCGAACACTCGTACAGTACACGTAACAGGAGAAAGGTCACCACAAACGGCTTTCTTGTAGTAAATGTCCTCTCCGTATACTTCATTCTTCTTCACCTTTTGACTCCGTGGGAAGTATAGGCCTTCAACAAACGTCTGCCAAGTCTTCCTGTCACGTGTCATCAGGTCAAGGTCTTTCCATATCTTCTTCATCTCTTTCATTTCTACCTCCAGTTTTCTTCTCCGTGTGTTCTTTGGTCTTCTTCTGTCGCTCTTACCTGGGAATTTCATAACAAAGACTGCAAGGCACAAATGTGGAATTGATGACAAGAACCAGACAAGTGCCAGTGGAACAAGAGTTGATAAGAAGTCGCTGGCGATGGATAGGACACACATTGAGGAAACCTGTTGATAGCATTACAAGGCAGTCCTTGTTCTGGAATCCACAGGGAAAGAGAGGCAGAGGTAGACCAAAAAAACACATGGTGAAGAGAACTGGAAACAGAGGTGAAAATGATGAGGAAAACATGGAAAGAACTTGAGCGGATGGCACAGGACAGGAAGACTTGGCATGTGTTTGTTGAAGACCTATGCTCCTTGGGGAGCTAAAGGGTATTGATTGACTGCAAGGCAGTGCTATCTACAGATTTGCTCAGTCTGTGTCCCATTCATCTCCAGCTTCTTCCTCTCATCTCTTGCTCCATTAGCACTTGTTTAGTTCCTGGTCATCATTTCCAGATTAGTGGTGTTGTCATACCATTTCAATCCTTCTATTCTACGCAAGCATACATTTATGAAAGTCTATAGTGTTTGGGTTGTTGTTTTTGTTGATCTCCATGTCTCAGAGATGAATGATGGACGATGAATAAGCATTTGGAAGAAAGAACTGAGGCTCTGGAAATGTTGATATATAGAAGAATGGGGCGTATCTCTTGGAAAGAGAAGAAAACAAATAAGGAGGTCCTAGAAAATCTAGGTATGAAAAGAGAACTAATGAGGGAGATCAAATTTTGGCAGCTAAAATACTTTGGCCACATAAAAAGGCATAACACCTGGCTGAAGACCATAATAGAATAAAGAGGTGAAGGCAAACGTGTAAAGGGAAGACAGCGCTATAAGTGGGAAGATAACACCAAGAGATGGACAGGAAACAGTCTATCAGAGTGCACCACCAAGACAAGAGACAGAAGACGTTGGAGATCCATTACAGCCATCCTTCGTTGTGGAGATGGCAGCTGATGATGATGATGTCTCAGAGCCGTACAAAAGGACTGATTTGACATTTGAATTAAAAATTCTGATTTATGTGATTTATTAACTCTACACATCACGGTAGAAGGGGAACGACTAAGTAAGTAAGATTTGTGTGTTGGGACTGGTTTCTTTTGATCTCCATTTACTTCACCAAGGCAATGAAAGCTCCTCTAGCCTATTGTATTAATCCTCGCATACTGTCTTTCAAACAGCACAAAGCGGATACATAAATATTTTTCCATTTAAATTAACACTGGACTCAGTTTTAACAGAAAAAAAAAAACAAAAACACAAATAGTATAACGTCTTACTAAGAGAAAGGACAAGGAAAATTCTATGTTGCGGCCACAAGGCCTTCGTCAGGGACAGACAAACAAAAGACAGAAGAGAGAGAAAGTGAGAATTAATTGGAGAACATGAAACTATAGAAATAAGAGAAAAATACTCCCTGATGTGTGTCACGTGTTGGAGCAAAGTTTAAAAATAACCTTAAAAATCACATATCTGTTGCGTGCATATTTTGATGCACATATTACAAAAATCGATATGGCTATTTAATATGGAAAAGATATAGACATTCATTCATTTGTGTATGAGAATGCTGTCTATGGTAAAGCTAGATAATTCATGATTGATTTACACTTTTGATTATAGGAGTAATCGTTCTTGATATTGATTCGGCGCATGGATATTGCACTCATGTCCGTACTTATTTGTTCGGGCCAGAAAGTACATTAATTTGCTTATTATGTTTATGGCCTGAATTCATATGTATTACATATTATTAGTACAAGTAGAATCAGTCCTATATTGTATATTTTGGATGGGTAGGCAGGACTATATTCTTGTTATGCCGCTCTAGCGGAAGTAGGAGTTGTCTTGACAAGTCGTGATGAGTTCCGATGTACCGTTTACAATGGCGGGTTACGCATTTTCAAGGGCTGGTACATTCTTAAGTAAAAATGATTTATGAAGTGGTTTTTCTTCTGTAGGAGATTGTGTCTCTACTAGAGTTTGTGTTAGAGACTCTCCTAATGTACGGTATCATGTATGATTCGGACTCCAGGTAATGCCAGACCCTATTTTTGATGATCTCATGTCGGTTAGACCTAGCTGGAATATTATGCTTCGCAACGCTAGGGTCATGTTTGTATCGACGAAGATGACGGGCTTCCATACAGCAGTTATGTCTACGTGAAGTAACTGGATTACTGTAGAACTGTATGGAGAAACTTTAGGAAATTATTCATATGCATTTCAAATTAACTTTGGCTTATATATATCCTCCTATGAGTGAGTGAGCGACAACTCAGGAAGGCGGCCATGTTACATTCCTGTCATCATATTTTTGAATCACTGTCCAGAGAACGGGGCATGTATCTTACTATTCGGACAGTGGCAAGGAGATCTCAATTTTGATAGAAACCCCTTATCGTGGTTTCATAATATGATATAAACTGTGAACATAAAGCAACTTTAGTTACTTACCGATCCGCCTTCACTGACGCGTTTAGTCAGATAGGGGATGCGGCCATAATGTATGATAACATTGGAAGCTATTGATGTTCTACCCATGATATATGAATGTGTCATGACATGGGATCTACTATGTATGCCTGCAAATTGATGTGTCAACATATACCCATGATTTACTCGTTATGTCCCAGTGTGTGCGTCTAAATAAACTGTGTAAAAAAGATTCCAGCAGTCTGCATTGGTGCCTTGTAGACACAAGTGAATGAGTGCTTAGATTGGTCAGAACACGAACAGTCCACCATTCGCGTTAATCACACTCTACACTTCCACTCCATATATACACCATCTTGCGTCGGTTGAATTGACCAAGTTTAGGGCCTGCTTCCCCTGGAGCCTTAGAGGGAAACTACTGCTTACAGCTGCCTTTGCCTTCCCTAACTCAGGACTAGGATGAGTTACCCATTTACAGCTGGGTAGACTGGAGCATGCCTGATCTCAACAACTCGGTACACTACAATGGACATATACCGTAGTGGCACCACAAACAACATGCTACAGTGATTGATAGTGGAGTTTTACCGAAGAAAGAGAACACACTTTACACCACACTTTACATTGACACTTTACAGTGGTGGGCCAGATTCCTGGGTCCAGCCTACGCAGTCTTGTTGTGTTGAGAATCACATTTTACAGTTGCAAGAACATTTGTTTGACCACATCAACACCAGTAGGACAGCTATACAATCAATGTCAGCTTGACCTGTTCTGACAAGTGTAGCAATATCTGGGTCAGCACTTGTTGACATTTGGCACAGTACAGTCAGTGTTCTAAACTAGTGATTGTTTATCCTGCTGTAATAGAAGAGCAATGTTGAACATAAAGTGCAAATTTCATCGTTGGATCTTCTAATGTGCTCAAAAAAATTGGACAGTGTAACAGTTAGAAAGCAAATCTATTACTCAATAAAGTGGTAGTCTAATTTGTTAAAACTGAGCATACAGTACAATACATTGCAAATGCAACACATTTCATTATATAATGTACACATTTATGATTTATATGTATTTATGTTTATATATTATTTGTTTATATGTGTGATTGTTATGTGTTTGCGGGCCTGGATGGGAGGTGACTAGAACAGGAAATACCAAGTGATATTGGTCTTGTTCTGGCGTTCTATAGGGAGCAATTTCTTAATTGAAATTTGCATGCAACATTGTTTGCAAATATTTGTTAGCTGTGACGACTGTGTTCATATTTATATTTCTAATATTTTTCTGTTCTTTATTTTTGTTTGATTTGTTTGTATAATTGTAGGTCTCATCTTTCCTTTCATTTCAGTTCTTTACACCCTTATGTTTATACACTGTGGTGTTATTTGTCTTGTTATCTTATTGCAGTTATCATCACAGATTCTGTGATCATTTTTTTTTCATTTCTCCTATTTAATTTAATTTGATCTCTGCAAATGTTTTCAGATTGTCTTTTCTTGTTTGTCCTTTGTAATGTCTTTAGTTGACATATGACATAGGAGGTATAGTTGAATACACTTATATTATAGTACAGATCAGTACTTTATGATTATTATTGTTATAAAACAAAGTGTACAAGACCTTTGTAAGGCTTGTCTCCCAAAGTGATTGGTATAGGAAATATTATTTTCCACAGGTACTCAAGTGATTGTAGTGAAATCTGTAAGAACAACCGCTTAATTCCACCGCACGTTCAATTTGCATACCGAAGTAAGGGCCTAAACGATTTGCCGCGGTTTAACATTATACACTTTTGCTAGCGTTGGCTTTGAGATTTAAATATTTTCTTGTGCCAGAAATGCGATACCATGAATGGCGTTTGAATTTTTCTCGACCCGCGTTCTGGACATATATTCACACGCTGGTTTTAGCAGACGATATATATACACACACACGCAATGTGACGTGGCGCCGTAAGGTTAAAATTAAGGTGAACGTCCTATTGGTTTTTGAAAATGCCGTACGAAAGGGAATAGGAGAGAAAATGTTTTAATTGAAGCGTTGTAGGAAATAAAAACGATACCAGGCCTTAGAAAGACATAAAAGAATAAATATGTACTGACTGTGAATAGATAACAGCAGGATTAATAAGTATGTATAAGAATTTAAAACTATTAAGAAATAAAGAAGTTGGACAGAAGACAGATAGACAGATGGACTTGCTCAGTTTTGCCCGTAGGTGGGGTAAAGGGGAAGGAGTCCTTAATTTGAATATTTAAGGTCAGTTTTATTTGAAAAGGAACGCTATTCACTAACCGCCTCTGGTTGGCTGTAGTGTAATAGACTAAGGGTTGTATAAAACCAATTAGTATTGGGTATAGGGGGCCACTAGATGAAAAATTTCTTACACTAAAGACGTTGTTGTTAGAGACAAGGCAAGAGTACTGTCTTGGTTGCTAATTCTGCATAGCAGCTATCTGTATCGCCCTATTCAACAACCTAGTGTATAAAGTTTCTTTGATGCGAGTTTCATCTACGAGTGAAAGTGAGCCCAGGTGACCTAACACCTGTCCTTAAAGTATGCAGTGAGGCCTAACTACTGAGTGCTTACACAGTGATTCACCTATAGAAGCAGAAGCGTGTCTTGGCAGTGGAGGCTGGCGTTTTATACAGACTTCAACCAGCCTGGTTCCAGAGACCTCAGATAAGACTTGTCTGGGAAATTGATATCACAAACACTCCACTCTCTCAGTTTTCACTAGTGTATCGGACAGTGAGGAACAAAAACGTTCAATAAACTTGTACCCTTTTCTAGGAGCAAGAAATACTTGTCATTTTCCCAGCTTGAAACATATAAGTAATTGTGGGATAACATCGACTCAATGACAGTTGTAAAATAATTGGTTGTAAATAATTTCATTATCATGTTGAGTTGATTATTCCTGTGTCAGAAGAATAACTAGATACAGGAAAATAAATTATAAAAAAAAATAAGTTACATTCCAAACTTTACTCAGTGACTTGTTTAATCATTGTTTATTAGTAATAGGTGTAATTGTTGTCTTGTTCATACATTTCATCACATTGCATATACCCTAGACACTTGCTAGACAACATACACACACCAATACACTTCAGTAGGGGAAGATGTATAATCGGGTGAGGTCGTGGTGGAAGCAGACAGGTACCCTGTAAACTTATTTATATTTAATAAACCTCAGGGACTTGCATAGCTGACCTCACACCAGATACCATTAATATAATATTGAAACCAATACTAACAACCAATTCACCACATTAATTGGGACGCTCTTCCGGGATTTAAAGGTTCTTAGTACCCTACTTTAAGTGAGTAACTAGTCCCAGTATTTGTAAAATCTAATAGTAAAAATAATTTGAGAGTGGTTTGAGATATCATTGCCTTTTGTCTTGTGTTTAGAGTTGATTAATTAGTTAAAGTAGTGGATAGTATTTCATATTGTTAACTATAACATGGCGGATATGGCCAAATACAGATCTGCTGCTGTGCAGACTGCAAAGGAAATGAATTTAGATGGGCAAGCTCTAATTCAGTATGTGACATCAGAGTGCGATAAGTATATGGAAAGGGAAGATAAGAGATTAGCTGAGGAGAAGAGAATTATGTTAGAGGATGCTAGGGAGCTTAAGAAATTAGAGGCTGATAGGGAGGCTGAGATCAAGAGGCTGCAGTTGGAGGAGAAGAAGCTTGAGGCTGAGGCCAGGAAAGAAGAAAAGAGGTTGGAGGCTGCCAAAGAGGAGAAGAGATTACAGATGGAGGCTGAGAAAGAAGAGAAACGGTTACAAAGGGAACATGAGTTGCGACTAAGGGAGATGGAGTTACAAGGCCATGCTCCTGATAATGGAAGTAGCTCATCCACCTCCGACTCTGCTGCAAGCCAGATCGCCTCAACATCAGCCATGGGGTTTCCATTTGGACCCATTTGTAGAAAAAGATGATGATATTGAATCATTTTTATCTAGATTTGAGGCATTAGCTACTATGTATGGGCTAGAGAAAGAGAGATGGAGTATGAAGGTATCTCAGGGGCTTAGGGGAACCTCTTATGAGGTCTTCGCCAAACTGAGCAAGGATGATCAAGATGACTACGACATTCTTAAGCAAGCTCTTCTAGTTAGATATGAGAAAAACAGTGAATTTTACAGAAAGAAATTTAGGGATGCAAAACTGTTGACTGGAGAGACTTACCACCAGTTCTCTGCTCGCCTGGAGACATACCTGGAGAAATGGACTGCTATGGGGAAAACCCAAGATTTAAAGGAAATAATTATGACTGAGCAGTTAAGAGAGTCCATGGCTCCAGACCTGAGAAAATTTCTCACGGAACAGGGTGCTGAGAGGCTAGGGGAGATCGTAAATGTGGCTGAGAGATATCAGGCAGCCCAGTCTGAGATAGCAAGTTTAAAGAAGAAGCCTATAGACCATGATAAAGATCCACCAAACCAAAATCAACCTACCTATGAACACAGAGATAAGTTTTAATAAGGGTAAAGCCTATTATGATAAAGCCAAGTTTGACCAACGAGATAGAAACTCGCATTTCAGAGAAAGGAGACCCTACAAACCAGAAGGGAAATATTGTAAAGTTTGTAGGATGAATAATCATAATACTATTGACTGTGGTAGGAAAGTTCCTCCATATCACGCGGCATGCATGATAACAGTGGACAAGGGGAGGAAGAAACTGACAGAGAATCATATTAATCTTCAACATCCCCCCATCTGTGAAGAAGTGACATGTAATGGTGCCAAGGTTAGGTGCCTTTACGATTCAGGTTTAGAATATGACTCAGTTGTGAGTGCAACCCTAGTGCACCCTGAACAGTACACCACAGAGACAGTGGAGATACAAGGGGCCGTAAAGGGAATAGACACCATGACACTTCCAGTAGCCGAGATCAATGTAGAGACAAGGTACGTGGAAGGAGTGATCAGAGCAGCCGTGTGTGACGACCTTAATTACCCGCTGGTGTTAGGAAGTAAATATGTTTTTCTAGGAAGCCCGGTAAAACCTGTGGTAATGGCCACGCTTCAGGTTAGGTCGACCCCTAGTAGAACGGAGGAGGAACCACCACTAGTTTATTCTCATAAGCAGATGAGAAAGGCCCAGGCAAAGGATAAAACATTAAAACCTTGCTTTGACAAATTGCCAACAAGCCATGCACACCCTAAGAAAGGACAATTTTATTTGAAGGAGGGACTGCTCTTCAGGAAGGCTAGAGCAGGATCCAAAGAACAGGGACAGTTGGTATTGCCAATTCCCTACAGGGAAAAAGTGATGGCACAAGCTCATGTTGTACCCGACGGTGGACACCAGAGGAATGGAACCACACGTCAAAGGACATCGGAAAAATATTACTGGCCCCAAGTAGCTGCTGATATTGCACAATTTGTGGGGGCCTGTGAAAAATGTAGCAAGGTACATTCCCCAAGTTGGGAAAATCATAATCAGATGCCAGCCAAGCATTCTGAAACATATGGGCTTAAAAATAACAAGGGAAATAATAAGGTTGACATAGAGGATAGGTATCCACCTTCCCACCAACAGTTTTCACCGAAAATATTTAGATTAGCAACTCTGAGAAGGACATCCAGAGAAAATAGAAACTCAGACCAGTCAACCCAGGCTCAGTTTGAAGCCGCAGTTAGGGAACTGGCTGAAATTAATATTGAAGATAATCCGCCAGATTTGAACCCGAAACAAAATGTTAGAAGAAAAGTGGGGAGTGGACGAGTGAGCAATTCGGAAAATGCTCACAGCGCTTCACAATATGGCTATTAATTTAGCATGAAAAGGGCACTGGTGACATTGGTAGTCACCCGACCCTACACCGTCCAAGGGGAAGTATTGATCGGACCCTGGATGGAGATCACCCACACATATTATAGCAAAGATAAGGGAGAATTGATTTCTGATGCAGAAACTCATTTCCCCACATATTATCTTATTTCACCAAATTGTCGGTAGGCGGAGAATATAGTTGGTGAATATGGCCTCCATTTGAGTGGCACAGTATAGAATATTATTAGAAGGGTGTTTCCACATTCAATCAAGCCTGAGATCAGACCAATTGTTGGCTGTGAACATTTCGGAGGAGCAGAGTGCCTCCATTGTTGCCTTTTTGAATTGAGGATAGTCCGAGTGTTTATTAAGGCTGATCAGGAAATTATTGGATCCCCTACACAACTCAGATATCACCATATAGATCAACTCCTCATAACGTACAATTTGAGGAACATCTAATATTCTCGAGACATGTCGTTGAGCAGACTCAGAGAAGAGAAATGGTGAATACTGATTGCTAAGCAGCATTAACACAAGCAGTAACACTTGCAGCTGTTCAGTAACATAACTGAAATAGATTCTTGGATTGCAGAGATCTGAGGCAGCTTTCTTAAGTTGTGCTTACTTTGAATGACCCCACTGCAGAAATCCATGAAAACACAAGGGCAGGAAAAGCCTAGGGAATAGTACTTTATTTACGCTAATTGTCTCACAGATAATAACTTGCAGTGAATGCATGTTTTAGGAAAGGAGGTGTGTAGTGAAATCTGTAAGAACAAACGCTTAATTCCACCGCACGTTCAATTTGCATACCGAAGTAAGGGCCTAAACGATTTGCCGCGGTTTAACATTATACACTTTTGCTAGCGTTGGCTTTGAGATTTAAATATTTTCTTGTGCCAGAAATGCGATACCATGAATGGCGTTTGAATTTTTCTCGACCCGCGTTCTGGACATATATTCACACGCTGGTTTTAGCAGACGATATATATACACACACACGCAATGTGACGTGGCGCCGTAAGGTTAAAATTAAGGTGAACGTCCTATTGGTTTTTGAAAATGCCGTACGAAAGGGAATAGGAGAGAAAATGTTTTAATTGAAGCGTTGTAGGAAATAAAAACGATACCAGGCCTTAGAAAGACATAAAAGAATAAATATGTACTGACTGTGAATAGATAACAGCAGGATTAATAAGTATGTATAAGAATTTAAAACTATTAAGAAATAAAGAAGTTGGACAGAAGACAGATAGACAGATGGACTTGCTCAGTTTTGCCCGTAGGTGGGGTAAAGGGGAAGGAGTCCTTAATTTGAATATTTAAGGTCAGTTTTATTTGAAAAGGAACGCTATTCACTAACCGCCTCTGGTTGGCTGTAGTGTAATAGACTAAGGGTTGTATAAAACCAATTAGTATTGGGTATAGGGGGCCACTAGATGAAAAATTTCTTACACTAAAGACGTTGTTGTTAGAGACAAGGCAAGAGTACTGTCTTGGTTGCTAATTCTGCATAGCAGCTATCTGTATCGCCCTATTCAACAACCTAGTGTATAAAGTTTCTTTGATGCGAGTTTCATCTACGAGTGAAAGTGAGCCCAGGTGACCTAACACCTGTCCTTAAAGTATGCAGTGAGGCCTAACTACTGAGTGCCTACACAGTGATTCACCTATAGAAGCAGAAGCGTGTCTTGGCAGTGGAGGCTGGCGTTTTATACATACTTCAACCAGCCTGGTTCCAGAGACCTCAGATAAGACTTGTCTGGGAAATTGATATCACAAACACTCCACTCTCTCAGTTTTCACTAGTGTATCGGACAGTGAGGAACAAAAACGTTCAATAAACTTGTACCCTTTTCTAGGAGCAAGAAATACTTGTCATTTTCCCAGCTTGAAACATATAAGTAATTGTGGGATAACATCGACTCAATGACAGTTGTAAAATAATTGGTTGTAAATAATTTCATTATCATGTTGAGTTGATTATTCCTGTGTCAGAAGAATAACTAGATACAGGAAAATAAATTATAAAAAAAAATAAGTTACATTCCAAACTTTACTCAGTGACTTGTTTAATCATTGTTTATTAGTAATAGGTGTAATTGTTGTCTTGTTCATACATTTCATCACATTGCATATACCCTAGACACTTGCTAGACAACATACACACACCAATACACTTCAGTAGGGGAAGATGTATAATCGGGTGAGGTCGTGGTGGAAGCAGACAGGTACCCTGTAAACTTATTTATATTTAATAAACCTCAGGGACTTGCATAGCTGACCTCACACCAGATACCATTAATATAATATTGAAACCAATACTAACAACTAATTCACCACATTGATCATTGATTACATTAAGGTATACAAGACCTTTGCCCAATGGGCTGATCACCCGTTGGCTTGTCACACCGATTACGGAAACAACGGCAGATGGATCTATTTGTTGTTGCCCTAAAGACGCCGCTAGGCGTGATGGGAAACTACAACAGAGAAAATCAATCTGCTGTTGCCCTTAAGACGCCACAAGGCGTGATGGCCTCTGACTGCTTGGTCGGTCTTTGGCTAAGGACGGAAGAAGAGATACAAGACCTTTGTAAGGCTTGTCTCCCACAGTATTTGAGATATACAGTTATTGTTGTCCACAGATACTCAAGTTATCATTGGTTATTATAAACAAAATAACCATACAGGTTTTTCACTAAGACTAAGTCTATGGTATAGACTTGTCTCCCATTAAAGTGAAATAAGGTAATTTATTTACTTTTTCAGGTTTCTGATTTAAGAAGACAAGATGTCTACATTAGATTACTTTATTGCACAAGGAAAATCTCTTGATAAGACTGGGAAAGAGTTAGAAGAATGGACAACTGCTCAATTTGCTATTGCATTAAAGTCAGAAGTACTGAAAGCAGAAGTTGAACAAAAGAAGATAGATGCTGAGAATTTCAGATTGCAGATGCAAGCTGAGGAAAGAAAAGCTGCGGCTGAGGAGAGAAAACTTCAAATAGAAGAAAAAAAAATAGAAGCTGCTGCTGAAGACAGAAAAGCTGCTGCTGCTGCTGAAGAGAGAAAAGCTGCTGCTGCTGCTGCTGCTGCTGCTGAAGAGAGAAAAGCTCTGGCTGAAGAAAAAAGATTAGAAAAAGAAGCTGATACTGCTGCTGAACTAAAGAAATTGCATATGCAAGTGGAGGAAAGGAGATTTGATGCAGAACAGAAGAAATTAGAAGCTGCTAATGCAGCTGAACAGAAAAAATTAGAAGTTGCTGCAGAACAGAAAAAATTAGAAATTGCTGCAGAACAGAAGAAATTAGAAGCTGCTGCAGAACAGAAAAAATTAGACGCTGCTGCAGAACAGAAAAAATTAGAAGCGGCTGCAGAACAGAAAAGATTAGATAGAGAAGCTGAAGAGAGAAAAGCAATAAGAGAACATGAATTTGAGTTAGAGAAATTAAAATTGACAAGTATGAGTAATGTTAATCAGGCATCTAGTGGTAATGGTAAACCCTTTGTGTACAAGGTCAAGGTACCAGCGTTCAACCCTGCCAGTGATGACATAACATTTTGGCTTTCTAGATTTGAACGTGCTTGTCGAGCTCATAATGTTGACAAATCACAGTATGTGAATCAGTTGTCTGAAAATCTAAAAGGGGAGTCTCTGAGTAAGTTATATTTCGTTGAAGAGGCCGACAAGGATAATTATGATGCTATTAGGGCAGCTCTGATAAAGAAATATCAGCTGCCTGAGGAAGGTTATCGTCTTTTGTTTAAAACAATGAGACCTGAGGTAGGTGTAGAATTCTCAGAATTCATCTCAAAAGCACGAATTACACTTTCACGATGGATTGAATTATCCAAAATAGAGAAAACATTTGATGGTCTTACGGATTTATTGCTAAGAGACAAGGTCATGTCTTCGGTAAATAAATCATTCCTAGAGTTCTTACATGAGCGTAAACCTAGTACATTAAAGCAAATGGAAGAATATTGTGACCAGTATGCCACGGCACACCCTGACATGATTCTTAGTAACTCTAACATTAAAGAGAGTATGCCAGTTGCTTCGGCAACAGAATATAATCAGAATTACTCACACAAATTCCAAGGAGCTAAAAATAAATTTGATAAAAAGGTTAATTGGAATAAGTATCAAAACCAAGATAACCACTCGAATCAGGGTTCTTCTTCGAAGAACTGGAATCGGGCTGATAGTCCTCGACACGCGAGGGGTACCCATAATTTTAGAAATTCTCGAAAAGGGAGTAGCTATAGGAACTACCCAAGTGCTTCATGGAGACAAAAAAACCAATATTACAGGGATGCTCAGTATAATGAGCGTGATGATTATGATCATGAATATTATGATTCAAACCCAAATAGGGGTTATAACAGAGGAAATAATAATTATAGAGACAATTATAACCGAGGTAGATCACAACACAAAAGGCATGGTAAATCTTATTACCAGGCTAACTCTGCACAACAGGAGTTCCACGACGCCGGTAATCAAAATAATGATAAAAAAGACTCCACTAGTGTAGCAAATTCCGCTTTCGATTTTGCTAGAGCATCTCAGTGTTCGCAATGCAAAACATTATTCGATCCAACCACAGTTTCTACTTTAAGCTGCGGTCACCCGCTTCCCGCTCTCCCTGCGTCAATCGCGCATAATGGAAGGGGTGCTCTTGTCTTCAATAGAGGCCTAATAGATGGTACTCCGGTATCAATTCTTTTCGATTCGGGGTGCACTACCATCGGAGTGAGGCAATCACTCGTAAATCCTTCTCGAGCTACAGGCAATGTAGTCAAATGTGTAACATTTGGTGGCACATTGGAGAAGTACTCCACTGCCATTATCAATATTGCTACGCCTTTCTTTACAGGAGAGGTGCAAGCATGTCTCTTGCCGAATCCGATCGCTGATCTTATCATCGGTCGCATTCATGGAGTGAAAGAATGCACTCCACAGCAAATTTCTAATTGGGAAAATGTTAATATGCAATCTGCTAATGCAGTAATCACTAGGGCTCAAGCTCTTAATATGCCGCAATCTTCACATTCTGAAGATAATGATGCGCAGATCCAAGATGATCCCTTGGAGATTTCCCATGATTCCTTTATAAAACAGCAGGAAGATGATCCTACTCTAAAGAAATTCTTTACTCTGGCAACAAAAGGTGATCCTAATAAGTATACAAATCGTAAATCTTGGATTACGATGAAGAATGGCGTACTTGTACGTATGGTACAAGACTCCGCTAAGTCCATTCATTCTCAAATCCTTGTGCCTAAAAATATGAGAGTTAAAATCTTACAGCACGCTCATGATTCGCAGTGTGCTGGACATATGGGTTTTTCCCGTACTAAAACTAGAGTTCTTGAATCTTTCTTTTGGCCTGCTGTGAATAAGGACATATGAATCTATTGTCGATCTTGTAAAGTATGTCAAGAGATTAAATCCAGAGGTCCACGCCATGATGCACCTATTCAGGCTGCAGACATTCCCATTCGACCATTTCAAAAAAATGGCGATAGACATCATTGGTCCATTTAAGATAAAGTCTGCTAGAGGACACCAATTTATTTTGACGTGTGTTGATATGTGCACACGTTGGCCGGAGGCTGTTCCTCTAAAGAGCATAACTACTGCTGATGTCGCAGATGCTCTTTGGTTAATATTTTCTCGTCTGGGATTTCCAGCAGAAATATTATCCGACCATGGTACCCAACTCATATCGGATACCATGTCTCAAGTAATGTCGACTCTTAAGATAGAGAGATCGCTGAGTAGTATTTATCATCCTATGTCCAATGGGATGGTGGAACGTCTGAATAGAACTCTGAAAAACCTACTAGGTAAGATAACAGAAGATCATCCTCAGGATTGGGATAGGGTTTTACCCGCGGCTCTCTTTGCATATAGAGAGGTCGCCAACGAACATACAGTATTTTCTCCCTTTGAACTTGTCTTTGGCGCGAAACCGCGAGGTCCTATGTCCTTACTTCATGATCTTATAACTGCTGATAATATTGTCGATGACACAAAATCCTCTTATGAATATGTCATCGCACTTAGACACAAGATTATTGAAGCATGCAAATTGGCAACTGCTTCTTCTGAATTTGCGAAACAGAAGGCAAGGGAATTTGCCAATAAAAAGATATGCTTGCGACAACTTTGTCCAGGTGACAAAGCATTTGTCTTGCTACCTTGTAGGGAAAATAGACTTCTTATTTCTTGGAAAGGTCCGTACGATATAATATCAAAAGTTTCCGATGTTGACTATATCGTCGATATTGACGGGAAGCGTAAAACCTTCCACATCAACATGCTCACGGAATTCCATGAACGTCCGGATTATTTACAACCTGTTTTCCAGGCAACGGACGATTTTCCAGTCCAACATGGACAGTACTCATCTCTGTCAGTAATACAGGATGAGGAAACGAGTTTCTCGGATGTAAATCTACCTTTTCCAATGATTCCTCTTCACTCTAATGAATCATGGAAAGATGTTGCAATTTCTCCCGAATTATCTCCAGGAGAGCAGAAACAAGTTTCTACTATGTTAGAACAATTTCAGGATGTCCTTACTGACATTCCTGGTCAAACTGATATCATTCAACATGACATTATTCTTACTGACCATAGTCCTATAAGAGTCAGACCGTATCCTATCCCGATACATTTTCAAGCACAGGTAGAGAAAGAGTTGGATGAGATGATAGAGTTAAAAATTATTGAACCATCCACATCAGCATATTCTTCGCCGATGGTTATTGTACGAAAAAAAGACAATAACATACGTCTTTGTGTGGATTATCGCAAATTGAACCAAGTGACGAAATTTGATGCTGAACCTATGCCTTTACTAGAAGAGCTACTTACGAGACTATCGAATTCTCATTTCTTTACTAAACTCGATTTGTCTAAGGGATATTGGCAAGTTCCATTATCCGAACACGCCAAACCGTTTACTGCTTTTTCGACGCCTAGGGGTCTATTCCAATGGAATTTCATGCCTTTCGGTCTTATGAACGCCCCTGCAACATTCGTACGCATGATGCGTCGAATCCTATCTCATCGCTCAGATGTCATTGCGTATCTTGATGACATCTGTCTTTTCAGTGATACTTGGAACGATCACTATAATGGGATAAATGAACTATTGTCTATCTTACGCGAGCATAACCTGACAGCGAAACCATCGAAAGCATGTATTGGTTTTAGCGAAATATCTTTCTTAGGACACCGTGTTGGTCATGGGTTCCTAAAAACAGAAGACCATAATACAAGTAAGATACTTAACATTTCAATTCCTAAGACTAAAAAGCAAGTGCGAAGTCTCTTAGGTCTAATACAATTTTATGGACGATTCATTCCGAATCTGTCCTCCATTATGTCACCTCTTTCTTCCTTGCTAAAGAAAGGGTCTCCTAATGTAGTCCATTGGACTCAAGAATGTCAATCCTCTTTGGATAAGGTTAAAACTATGTTTTCTACTTCACCTATCCTAGTATTGCCTTCTAAGGATAAGACATTTATTCTTCGTAGTGACGCTTCATCCACCGGGATTGGAGCAGCACTAATGCAAGAGTACTCTGGAACTCTGCATCCTGTGATGTATATTTCTCGGAAATTAAATGCCGCAGAGAAGAATTACTCGGTCCTAGACCGTGAATTATTGGCTATGGTTTGGTCAATCCTTAAACTGCAAAGATTTCTTCTTGGCGCGCATTTCATCGTGGAAACTGACCAGAAAGCTCTTACGGCTATTCAGAGTAAAAATCTGAAGAGCGCGAGATCAACGCGATACGCGATTACTCTGCAGCCATTTCATTTTTCGGTGCGAGCTATCCGTGGGTCAGAAAATGTGATGGCAGATATTTTGTCTAGATGCCCACATGATTCATAACTGTTATACCACTTTGATACAGTTGTTCCTATGTTGAAATGTGTACACATATGTAATATATCATATATTGATTGTAACACTACTTAGCGGTTCATTGATGTTTATTCACCGCTGATCTTTCAATGTTTTTTTCGTCTTTGATGATCATGATGTTAAGATATCTTAGATGAAATGTATGTATAAACTAATGTAGAAATTGTGTCATTGCTAATATTGTAGTATGCGTTGGTGACACCTCTCTGGAAATATTTATACTTAGAGAAGTATTTTCTCTAAGGTCATAAAACTTATGCTTATCATCTGCGCATTGTTATTGGTGCGTTGTGAGCCTATTGTATGTTGCTCCTAGATGTATTTCAAAAAAAAAAATGTACCATTTTTTTTTCCCGAGGGGTGTGGTAATCTGTTGCGTGCATATTTTGACGCACATATTACAAAAATCGATATGGCTATTTAATATGGAAAAGATATAGACATTCATTCATTTGTGTATGAAAATGCTGTCTATGGTAAAGCTAGATAATTCATGATTGATTTACACTTTTGACTATAGGAGTAATCGTTCTTGATATTGATTCGGCGCATGGATTGCTCTTACGTTTGTACTTATTTGTTCGGGCCAGAAAGTACATTAATTTGCTTATTATGTTTATGGCCTGAATTCATATGTATTACATATTATTAGTACAAGCAGAATCAGTCCTATATTGTATATTTTGGATGAGTAGGCAGGACTATATTCTTGTTATGCCGCTCTAGCGGAAGTAGGAGTTGTCTTGACAAGTCGTGATGAGTTCCAATGTACCGTTTACAATGGCGGGTTACGCATTTTCAAGGGCTGGTACATTCTTAAGTAAAAATGATTTATGAAGTGGTTTTTCTTCTGTAGGAGATTGTGTCTCTACTAGAGTTTGTGTTAGAGACTCTCCTAATGTACGGTATCATGTATGATTCGGACTCCAGGTAATGCCAGACCCTATTTTTGATGATCTCATGTCGTCTAGACCTAGCTGGAATATTATGTTTCGCAACGCTAGGGTCATGTTTGTATCGACGAAGATGACGGGCTTCCATACAGCAGTTATGTCTACGTGAAGTAACTGGATTACTGTAGAACTGTATGGAGAAACTTTAGGAAATTATTCATATGCATTTCAAATTAACTTTGGCTTATATATACCCTCCTATGAGTGAGTGAGCGACAACTCAGGAAGGCGGCCATGTTACATTCCTGTCATCATATTTTTGAATCACTGTCCAGAGAACGGGGCATGTATCTTACTATTCGGACAGTGGCAAGGAGATCTCAATTTTGATAGAAACCCCTTATCGTGGTTTCATAATATGATATAAACTGTGAACATAAAGCAACTTTAGTTACTTACCGATCCGCCTTCACTGACGCGTTTAGTCAGATAGGGGATGCGGCCATAATGTATGATAACATTGGAAGCTATTGATGTACTACCCATGATATATGAATGTGTCATGACATGGGATCTACTATGTATGCCTGCAAATTGATGTGTCAACATATACCCATGATTTACTCGTTATGTCCCAGTGTGTGCGTCTAAATAAACTGTGTAAAAAAGATTCCAGCAGTCTGCATTGGTGCCTTGTAGACACAAGTGAATGAGTGCTTAGATTGGTCAGAACACGAACAGTCCACCATTCGCGTTAATCACACTCTACACTTCCACTCCATATATACACCATCCTGCGTCGGTTGAATTGACCAAGTTTAGGGCCTGCTTCCCCTGGAGCCTTAGAGGGAAACTACTGCTTACAGCTGCCTTTGCCTTCCCTAACTCAGGACTAGGGTGAGTTACCCATTTACAGCTGGGTAGACTGGAGCATGCCTGATCTCAACAACTCGGTACACTACAATGGACATATACCGTAGTGGCACCACAAACAACATGCTACAGTGATTGATAGTGGAGCTTTACCGAAGAAAGAGAACACACTTTACACCACACTTTACATTGACACTTTACAATATCCCTATATTTACTACTACACGATGTGACACGTCATCACCATCAGGTACCATCTTCACATCGAAGGCTGGCTACAGTGGATCTCCAACGTCCTCTGTCTCATGTCTTGATGGTGAACTCTGATAGACGCTGTCCTGTCGATCTCTTGATGTTATCTTCCCACTTATAGCGCTATCTCCCTCTTGCAAGTTTACTTTCAACTCTGCTTTCTATTATGACCTTCAGTCCGGTGTTATGTCTTTTTACACGGCCAAAATATTTTAGCTTTATAATTTTGATCTCCTTTAGTAATTCTCTGTTCATTCCTAGGTTTTCTATGACCTCTTTATTTGTTTTCTTCTCTTTCTATGAGACGTGCCCCATTCTTCTATAAATCCACATCTCAAGGGCCTCAATTCTTTCCAATAATTGCTTGTTCATTGTCCATGTTTCTACACCATACAGTGACACGTCACTGGGCCCTTATTCAGAATTGCGTAATGATTTGGTAGCTGAACTTTGCAACAAGATTGGGCTCAGCCATGAAATGTAATGCTACGAGATCATTATCACTCCCACTTGCTACCACATGAATACAGTGCTTTCAAACAATCGGTTTCTTCTTCTTCTTCTGCGTTCAGTTTGTAGTCATGCTAAATCTGCAGGCCTGTCGCCAGGACGAAGTCCACAGTCTTTACCAGGTCGGCGCGGCAGCCCCATAGCTTCTGCTGGAGCTCAGCCCCCCTTGGCCAGGTCGCACGTCGCGGTTCATCGTGGGTTGGACAGTTCTGGAGAATGTGTTCTGGGGGTCTGGATTCCTGCTCCACATGGGCATTCATTTGTGTGGGATATCTTGAGGCGATAGAGATGTCCTAGTAATCTGCAGTGGCCGGTTCTCAGGCGGAACATTGTGGTCTGTTAGAATAGATGTGAATTCTTCAATTACTGCATAATTCTAGCATGCGCATCTGCTTTGTAGATGAGTCCCGACTTTGACCGTCGCTTGTCCCTTATCATCATCATTATCATCATCATCACCACCATGATCATCATCATCATCATCATCACCATCATTGTCTTCATCACCACCACCATAATCATAATGACCTCCACCATCACCACCATCATCATCCCCACCACCACCAACATCATCATCATCACCACCACCACTATCATGATCACCTCCACCACCACTATCATCATCATCATCTCCATTACCACCATCATCATCATTATCATTACCACCACCACCACTGTCATCATCAGCAGCATTACCACCATCGTCATCATCATCACCATTATCATCACAATCATCATTATCATCACCACTACCAACAACATCATCATCATTATCACCACCATCAGGATCACCATCACCACCATCATCACCACCACCACCACCATCATCTTCATCATCACCACCACAATCATTATCATCATCACCACGACGATTATCATCACCACCACCAACATTGTCATCATCATCATCGTCATCACATCATCATCATCATCGTCGTCATCACATCCTCATTGTCATCATCAATATCTTTCAACTCCTCATGGATCACAGATCTTCAACAAAAATGTGTCACACCCTCCTGCCATGTGCCATCCGTTCAGATCTTCCCATGTCTTCCTTATCCCTTCCATTTCTGCACCACGTTCTCCTCTCCATTTGTTTGTTTTCCTCTATTTCTTCTACTGGTGGGATCCCAGAACACAGACTGTCCTGTAATGCTATCAACTGATTTCTTTTCTTAATCTGTGCCCTACGAAACGCCAGCGTCTTCTTCGCACCCCTTACTCCACTGGTGTTTGTTTGGTTCCTTTCATCAGTCTCACACCAGCAACAGTAATTTTCTCATTCGACTTTATTACGTCTATTCTGAGTACGCATCCATTTATGAAAGTCTGGTTTTTATTGTTCTTGTTTCCCCTTGTCTGTCACATAGGATGGACCTATGTCTGTAAGAGAGTTGCCTCGTTCACAATACCGTAGTTTCCTAGTTTTAAAATAACAGGACAAGAAAGAACCTAAATATTATGTGTGTAAATTAACAATACATAGTGATTATAAAGTTCTTGTGCAACTTAAAACTTCATTAACGTTGCACACTGCAAACAACGTATTACAGCGGGGGTAAGAGTGGCGAAGAGCTGTAGTTTCCGCCTCGAATTCTAAAGGTACAGGGTTCGATTCAGATTTTTTTCAGAAACAGTGGTCCTATTGATCTCATACTCCCCCTGGTTCCTGGGTAGTGAGATTGGATGCCTAGCCTTCTCGGATAAGGGCGAAAAAATAGGAGGTCCCGTGTGCAAGTTGCACACATTACAAATCCAACGGCAGTTGGAAATCGTAAAGAGTAGGCCATAAGGCCGCTGTCCCGGTAAAATTTAAAAATTAGAAACCTACCCATTACAAAAATATTTATAGAATGTATGATTCCTATATACACTCGTTGGGATTCTTGGAGTTGTTACAGCATTCGTGCACTGTGCTGAAATCCTCCGTGTGTGATCTAAGGGAGGAGATCGGAGCACTGATCGAGTTGTCCGTGTGCAATGAAGATAGTCCTTAAAGCCAAAACCAAACCAAACAGTATATTAAAGAATAATTTATCAAGTTAAAACTGCTAACTGTCACCGCGAGGCTTGCCCTAGCATTATTCGTGCTATTGTTAGAGTGAGGTAAACAGTTAGGACAGCTCACAAGAAAAAAAATAATGAATGAAAATAATAATAAATTGCTAACTGACAACAGTTCAGAATATCGGCTCACGTTAACTAAAAGTGAGTGATTATTAAGAGTTGTAAATAGATGTTCGAGAACGGAAAAGCTCGACCAATAAATTTAATTAAAAAGATTTGGGTCAGCAAATCAGAGAGTGACGAAAGAAAGGAAAAAAAAACACACCACGCAAAAAAATGACCAGAGGTCATTAGTTAGTCCTGAGTTGGTCATCAGTGTGTGATCAGGTGCTGAGAAGATTTCGAGCTGCTGTGCAGGACAAGATGTACCATCTGTGGTTTTACAGATAGGGTTTATATGAATGTATATATATAGATGTCCAGCCATCACTAGCCAGTGTTATTCTATCGGAAGATAGTATTTGATTCTGTAGTTCACAGTTAGTGTGTATTTCTAAAATGAGATCAGCGTTTATGCTGTCTTGTAAGTATTGGATTGTGATTATATTTTGCACAGAGTAGAATTTTGTTTCCAAGAGAGTTTTGCAGAAGCACGATTTGCCAGTTCGCTATGAGAACTTGACGACTATGTATCAAGAAACGGATGGTTATGAATATATAACGACTATGTACAAAGTAACGAAAGGCTGTAAATATTTGAAGGAAACTATAGATATTATGGAGGAGCCATGTTGAACAAAGTTTGAGTTGTCAAGAATTACATACGACTTTTAAGAAAAAGTGAGTGTTGACTTCTATATGAGAACCGCAAATATGCTCTCTCATGTAAGTATCTGACGGTGAACATTTATATATAGTGTATAAGATTGATTATGTTTCTAGAAATGGTTATAGAGGCAGGTCTGACCAGTTCATAAAGAAAAGATCAATAAGTATATAAAAGAAATGGTACGCTATTGAGGAGCACAGGTACCACGAGTATATAGTAGCAGATTTTGGGAAGACTAAGAATGTCTACAGGAGTTAATATGATAAAGAGGAATATGAAAGTTTACAAGACATAGAGCTCACGTATGAAGTACCCCTGATGTTTGACATACTTTGAATGACTTATCATGCCTGTTTCAGTATCATGTAAATAAAAGTTTTAATAGATCAGTGTCGCAGATATAGTTGATGGTGCACTCCAATTGACGTTGAATGAGAATCCAATTGTCGCATAAAGAGTTTTGTATAGTAAGGAAGATGTGTAGAAAGCACATAGACCTTCAGACACTAGTTTTCACAGAGGTGAGCTAGTGTTGAGGGAAAGAGTTAACAGAAGGGCACAGGTTGGTGTCAGTGATTCTCTCACCTTTTAGACTGCCAACTCATGTATTTTTCTGGCGACGACTAACTCTTTCTTACTCTAATCTTTTTGAAGATGAACTAATACTAACAAGTATACAAAGAGGGTTGAGAATGTTTTTCTGAACAGAACATACAATCTACTAAGTCAAACTCAGAATGATGGTGAGTTACAGAATGTACATAATTACTTTAATTACAGTAGAAAATAAAATCAATGTTGACATGTACTTTGAAAAAAAGAAATACTAGGAAATTTAGAACTGTCAGTGTCTTTGGTTCAGATAAGATTAAGAGGCTATATTCCTCACTGACGAAAGTTTATTCCTATGGCTATTTCTTGGATAAGTGAATTCTGATTTTGGTCTGGGTTTTACGTAGACTTATCTGCTTGGACTTCTCCTGGGCGTCACAGTAGGTAGGGATTACCAACTGGAGAATTTGATTCAGTGGGGCTACAGTCCAAGAGATGACTAGGCTTTCCGTTAACCTGGTTGTGAAGTTGCGTTATGATGTTCAGGAGCTGACGAGGTGTTGACTGCTTAAATGCTGTAGACTGCTCAGGGTTGCTGACTAGTGATATCACCGCTAGGTTTGAGACGTAAGCACTAGTTCTCTCTGTAGCATAGAGCAACTAGGCGGTTTACTCGCAACAATTTACAGCAATCAAAATCCAGAAACTGGCTATGATTCTGCAACTGGGCGCTCAGGACTTTATCCACCGCTTAAGAAATAGAACTTTAGTAGCGTTTACTCAATCAATCACATATACTTGTAGGTATGAGGTAAGTTGATGCTTCTATTCTATAACTTATAAGCGTGCGTTGTCTCCCAACGGTTAATCAGCAAGTGATCTTCAAACTCAGCGTTTGTTCGCATGAAGTTAAAACATGTTCTGTTCCCACGCCAAGAGTTAATTATTTCCCGTCTCTCGTTTAGACACGTACGGTACCAAGATTTATCGTGGCGGTCTCCATTTGACCACTGAACACGGAAATATGATACTCTGAGAACCACTGTCGTTTCGACTAAGCGAATAAATCGCATAGACGTCCCTAAAGAAATGCTTTAAAGTGCCTTTGTTGAAGAAGATAGAATTTGGATAGAATGACAGGACTATTAGTGAAGACTAGAAAAACAGCTAAAGAAACGATCGCAGGTGCAAATATTTCCGTAGAGAAAACAGACAACATGTGAAGGAATAGAAAAGTAAGGAATTTTAAAATAATCTAGACAAAATCTTCGAGCACTCTGTGACAATCAGATAGGAGTTGATTTCCTCCTTAAATGTTGCTGAACGTATGCCATGATTATTTCACACTACCATTATATGAGAAGTCACTTTAACATCAAAGAAGGAACTGAACGAACCTGAATTACATAAGATAAAGACAGTAGTATCATCCAGGAATTTACACCTCTGGTGGAGATGGCCAGAAATGATATTAACTGAAACTTGGAAGATAAAAGAAAGAAGATAAAGAGAGAAGATATAAACTTAAATCACATCACTAGGCCTGCCATCTGCCACCTAGTGATATAGCGCTGTCACACAACCCTAATTGACGCCGTAACCAGACCTGTGACATAACTACTCATTAGAACCACAATCTTTGGATGAACTTAAGGTCAAGATCACAAATACAATTCAGAAATCAGAAACTGGAAATTTTTTTTCACATAGCTGAAAAATCAGATAGAATGTTGTTTCACGAAAGATGGCGGTTGTGTTGAAACCTAACCATTTGAACTGTATTGTGATAAAGCTTAGTAAATTATGCTTTCACGTGCAAAATTATGGTGTGCTGCTATCATGCAGCTGAAAGTGAACAGAAGTTACAAGAGCTTGTGAAGCAAGTAAACAACATAAGTCATGAATATATTTTTTTTTTAAATAAAGTTTTGCCTCGTTTTGGCGAACAGCGTCCCGTTCAACCTAGTCGGTTATATTAGGGCGCATGTCCAAACATCCCGTGTGTTACCGGGGCCCGAAAGGGGAGCAAAGAATAGTAACACTGTCCCCTACCAAGCATGTCGTAAAAAGCGACTAAGGAGGGTTGGGCATGGGGCCGGTTACACCATCCTGTAAAAAATTTAAACCACAAAAAACTTCAACAAATATGGACAAGTCAAATAAAGAAAATAAAACACAGCCATCCAAGACAGGGGAAGGTCCTCTCGCGGGGAGGCGTATGATGCAACACAGAGAAAGCCGAAAGGAGTCTGTGTTGCTGACTAACCTTCTTTCTTCTAGGAGAACTTCCAGATTTGGCACCTGGAATGTTCGGACATTAAACGAACAAGGGAAAGTGGCGCAAGTAGCAGCAGAAATGAGGGAATACAAAATCGAGGTTCTGGGAATGTGTGAAACAAAGTGGAAGGAAGTAGACAGGAAGAAACTCATCACAGGTGAATTGGTGCTGTCCTCAGGACATGAAGACGAAAGTTCACACCACAGTGAAGGGGTAGCTCTTATGTTATCTAAAGAAGCACAGGAAGCACTAATTGAATGGGAAGCTGTTGGACCCAGAATAATAACAGCTTCTTTCAAAACAGCTAAAAAGAAAATTCATGTAAATGTCATCCAATGTTATGCACCAACTAATGACAAAGAAGGGTCTGTGAAAGAAGCATTTTATACTAAACTACAGGAAATTATGGATAAAGTAAAAAGAAGAGACATCACAATTTTGATGGGTGACATGAATGCAAAGATAGGTACAGCCAACACTGGATTCGAAGAAGTCATGGGAAAACATGGGCTAGGAGTAATGAATGAAAATGGAGAGCTATTCGCAAACTTCTGTGCTTCATATCAACTGGCTATAGGAGGAAGCATGTTTCCACATAAGAGAATACACAAGGCAACATGGATATCACCAGACCATAGAACAGAAAATCAGATAGATCATATATGCATAAACAAGAAGTTTAGATCATCATTGTAGGATGTAAAGATATATAGAGGAGCAGATGTGGCATCAGATCACCATCTTCTGATAGCCAAAGTAAAAATGAAACTCAAGAGATATGCAACAATGCAAAATTATAGACAACAGTTTAATGTAGGACAGCTAAGAAATCAAGAAACAAGAGACAAATTTGCGGTCACAGTATCCAACAAATTCCAAGTGCTCCAACAGCTGGAAGATGTAGAGAATACAGAAGACTATTGGCAGCAGGTCAAAACAGTATGGAAGGAGACATGTGAAGAAATACTGGGGAAAAGGGAAAGACAACAAAAAGCATGGATAACAACAGAAACCATCAATAAGATAAAAGACAGAAAAAACAAGAAAGCAGAGTTAAACACAAGCAAAACTAGAAGCTCCAAAGCCAAGGCTCAAGAAGTGTACACAGAAGCAAACAAAGAAGTAAAAAGAAGTATCAAAAGAGACAAGAGGAAGTATATTGAGGAGTTGGCAAGAGAGGCAGAAGATGCTGCAGCCAAAGGAAATATGAGAGAACTGTATAGCAGCACAGAGAAGCTAACAGGGAAATACAAGCAAACAAGTTGCCTCATAAAAGACAAGAATGGGAAACTGCTCAGCAATATACAAGAGCAAATGAAGAGGTGGACAGAATATTTTGGGGACCTTCTCAATAGACCAGCTCCACAAAACCCGCCGGACATCCAGCCAGCAGAAGAAGAGCTACAAATTAACGGTGAAAGACCAACGAAGGAAGAAATAAAGAAAGCCATAAAGCTTCTAAGAGAGGGAAAAGCATCTGGACCTGATGGCATTCCAGCAGAGGCCATCAAAGCAGATATCGACACGGCTACAGAGATGTTATATAAATTACTTGGTAAAGTCTGGGAAAAGGAAGAGATACCAGCAGAATTGAAGGAAGGATATCTGGTTAAGTTGCCTAAGAAGGGAAATTTACAAGAGTGCACAAATTATAGAGGAATAATGTTACTATCAGTGCCAGGAAAAGTATTAAACAGGATTATCCTTGAGAGATTAAAAGAGTCCATAGACAAGAAACTGAGAGATGAACAAGCAGGTTTTCGACAAAACAGATCATGTACAGACCAGATAGCCACTTTGAGAATAATAGTTGAACAAAGTCTGGAATGGAATTCACCACTATACATCGGATTTGTGGACTACGAAAAGGCATTTGACAGTGTAGACAGAGAATCACTTTGGAAATTGATGAGGCATTATGGAGTTCCCCTGAAGATCATTAATTTAATAAAGAAAACATATGAAGACATGACATGCAGAGTTCTTCACGAAGGACAGCTTACAGAACCGTTTGGGATAAGAACAGGAGTGCGACAGGGATGCCTCTTGTCTCCATTTCTTTTCTTGCTGGCAATAGATTGGGTTATGAGATCATCGACAACACACAACAGAAATGGAATCCAGTGGACTTTGACTAAGCAGTTGGATGATCTGGATTTTGCTGATGACTTGGCTCTTCTGTCCCATAACCGTAATCAGATGCAGGACAAATTGAAAACACTCGATGAGAGGTCACAGCAATTGGGTCTGAAAATACACAGGGAAAAGACAAAAATAATGAGAATAAATGCAGGTAATGATAACAGGGTTGAACTTGAAGAAACACCAATTCAAGATGTAGAATCATACACATATCTTGGCAGTAATATAGACAAAGTTGGAGGGACAGACAGCGATATCAAAATAAGAATACAAAAGGCAAGAGGAGCTTTCATTGCATTGGGAAATATATGGAGATCAAGAGAAATTGGATCCAACACGAAAATAAGAATCTTCAACTCAAATGTGAAGTCAGTCCTATTGTATGGCTCGGAGACATGGAGAACAACAAAGACAACAACCAAAAAGCTACAGACTTTCATAAATGGGTGCTTGCGTAGAATAGAGGGATTAAAATGGTATGACAAGGTTACCAACGTGGAACTGATGACAAGAACTAGACAAGTGCCAGTGGAACAAGAGATGAGAAGAAGACGATGGCGATGGATAGGACACACACTGAGGAAACCTGTTGATAGCATTACAAGGCAGTCCTTGTTCTGGAACCCCCAGGGCAAGAGAGGCAGAGGAAGACCAAGAAGTACATGGAGAAGAGAGTTGGAAACAGAGGTGAAAATGATGAGGAGAACATGGAAAGAACTTGAGATGATGGCACGGGACAGGAGGACTTGGCATGTGTTTGTTGAAGGCCATATTACTGCTCTACGGCGTAGAAACATGGACATTGAGCAAGCAATTAGAAGAAAGAATTGAGGCCCTCGAAATGTGGATTTATAGAAAAATGGAAAGAGAAGAAAACAAATAAAGATGTCCTAGAAAAATTAGAAATCAAAAGAGAATTCAAGTAGGCGATACAAATTTAATAGCTAAAATATTTTGGCCGTGTAAAAAGACATAACGCCTTACTGAAGACCATAATAGAAGGTAAACGTGCAAGATGAAGACAGCGCTATAAATGGGACGATAACACCAAGAGATTTACAGGACAGAGTCTATCAGAGTGCACCAGCAAGAAAAGAGATAGATAACGTTGGAGATCCATTGTAGCGATCTTCGATGTGAAGATGTCACGTGATGATGATGATGATGCTATCATGCGCAAGTCCACAATTATT
Organism: Oreohelix idahoensis; assembly: GCA_024509875.1. NCBI lineage: Eukaryota > Metazoa > Mollusca > Gastropoda > Stylommatophora > Oreohelicidae > Oreohelix > Oreohelix idahoensis. Next base: position 153,335 of record JAMPIV010016008.1, read on the forward strand.
CCATTTAAAAGTCTCTGAAGGACTGTATAATCACCCTGTATACAAAAGAAACTGAAAGATGAGTAACAGGTACCATGGGAACACTTTTTTTTTTTTTTTTAACGAAAAGATCGTGAAATACTGGAACAACAAGATTGGTTTCCCCCTTATTTTGGAACCTGAACATCTGGCACGCTTTCCATTCTTCTCCTGACATGTGCGGCTCACGTTCGGTTCTGGCACCACTTGGTATCGGCCAGCATCATTCTCAGATACATCAATTAGACAAATGTTCGAACCCACACGGACATCGACAGTAATGCAGGCACACAAGAGGAAAATTTAATCTTAGACTTGGAAGCATGGGCGTTTTCTGGTAAAATAGAAACTAGGGGGTGGAATTACGTGCACGAGACGGGATTACTTATCTGATAGAGTGGGAGGGCCCTTGTAGCTGAAGGTTGGTAAAAAATAATAATTTTGTGACGGGAAAGGAGTCATAGTTCCCTTTTTGTTCCCTACGGAGAATGGAACCACCACTGCAGCTAGTTCCCTTTGCTGGAAGCCTGCATTAAACATGCATTTGCTCTTGCAGCTGTGGTTTATGTAGCAATGTGTTTTGCGTGATGAGGTTGCCAGTCTCTTGCACAACATCATATTAATCTTCTACGACATGCATGAGAGGGGTATGTGTCATATTCTTTCTTGATCTCACCAGAGACTCCCGAGAACAACACGGGGCTAGGAGTTGTGATATAAAATTGATGTTGACAACAATGCCTGGTGGACAACAGAGAAGGAGATGGTTTAGAAGTGCTGACATACGACTGCTAAGGTAAAGATGAATTCTGTAAGAATTATCTATCAACTACATTTCGTCTCCCTGCAGTACGTGGAATCGGCTCCCTTGTAGGAAACCTGCATCAAAGGACATGACACCCGCGGAAGTGTTTCTGTAGCAATATGTAGTACGTGGTGAGGTTGTCAGCGTTATGATGTAAGAATTATAGTGATGTGGTGATGATGTCGGAATATTGTTGAAATAAAACGCGATCATTACGTCGATGATAAAATTAATCACCATTTCTCTTTGCGCTCATTATGGAGCCTGCCGCTAACACTGTAGCTCATCCTCCTGTACGACACGCATCATAACAGGCATGGGCTCTTGTAGTCGTAGGTTCTGCAGCAATTTGTTTTACGAGATGAGATTGCAAGCCCCGTTTACAATTTACGTGATGAGGTTGCAAGCCCCGTTTACAATTTACGTGATGAGGTTGCAAGCCCCTTTTACAATTTCATATTAATCGACTCTGATGACATGCTGAGGAAACAGTAAGCTTATTCTTCCATCGTCTCCTCTGTGCACCACCCGCCCCTTTCAAAACTAAATGATGTATGAAAACGTGTGTAATGTGGCGATGGTGTAAGAGTGAATATGTAAGGATCATGACATACGAGTGCTGGTGTACTAGAGATTGTTTGGGGGTCATGACATAGCAGTAGAGATTTTGTAAGGGAGATGGCATAAAAGTACTCGCGTAATAGAGATCGTGTAAGGGAAATGACTTAGAAGAATGTGTGTAATAGATATTTTGTATGGGAGATGGCATAAATGTACTGGTGTAATAGATATTTTGTAACGGAGATGGCATAAAAGTACTGACGTAATAGATGTTTTGTATGGGAGATGGCATAAAATTACTGGCGTAATAGATATTGTGTAAGGGAGATGGCATAAAAGCACTGACGTAACAGATATTTTGTAAGGGAGATGGCATAAAAGTACTGACGTAATCTATATTTTGTAAGGGAGATGGCATAAAAGTACTGGAGTAATCTATATTTTGTAAGGGAGATGGCATAAAATTACTATCGTAATAGATACTTTGTAAGGGAGATGGCATAAAAGTACTGGCGTAATAGATATTTTGTAAGGGAGATGGCATAAAAGTACTAGCATAATAGAGATTTTGTAATGCAGATGGCATTAAAGTACTGGCATAATAAAGGTTTTGTAAGGAAGACAACATAAAAGTACTTCTTCTTCTTCTTCTTTGATCCATAATCGCCAACCGTCAAAGCAGTCAGCGGCCATCACGCCTGGTGGCGTCTTGTAGGGCAACAACAAATTGATTCCACTCTGCTCGGTCGGCGGCCATCCTTCGTACAGTACCCCAACTGTGGTTCATTCTTTGCATCTCAGCTTCCACAGTTCTCCGCCAAGTTGTTTTTGGTCGACCTCTCTTTCGCTTTCCCTCGGGGGTCCATAGCATAGCTGTCCTTGTGATGGTATCGGGGTACCTTCTGAGGACGTGGCCAACCCAACTCCAGCGTCTGCCAGCTATGAAGGTGTGCATGTCTTCCTGGTTACTCCGAATAAGTAGTTCTGCCTTCACAAACCTAGGATGCATAGTAACACCAGACGGTGGAGCAAGCAAGGACATCAACAACAGAATGAACAAAGCAAGAACAGCCTTTTTTTTTAGCCTAAACAACATCTGGAAGTCCTCTCAGTACAGCACAAGCACAAAATTAGGATTATATCAGAGCTGTGTGCTTTCTGTGCTTCTCTATGGTGCAGAGAGCTGGAGAGTTACAGAGAAGGAAATGTCGAAATTGTCCTCTTTTCACACAACATGCCTAAAGAAAATTCTCAGAGTCTTCTGGCCAAACACCATAAAAGTACTTGCGTAATAGATATTGTGTAAGGGAGATGGCATAAGAGTACTGGCGTAATGGAGATTTTATAATGGAGATGGCATTAAATTACTGGTGTAATAGACATCGTCTAAGGTAAATGAAATAGAAGAACTTGTGTAATAGAAATTGCGTAACAGAAGTGACATAGAAGTACCAGTGCAATAGAATTTGTCTAAGGAAGATGACATAGAAGCACAGGTGCAATAGATGTTGTGTAAGGAAGATGACATAAAAGTACTGATGCAACAGATTTTTAAGGGGGATGACATAGACGTATTGGTGTAAATGTAGCTGTGTAGAGGTAGTGACATGCGAGTGGTGGTAAAATAGTGATCGAGTAGAGGCCGTAATGCGGAAGTACTGAGGTTAGAGGGGTGGTATACTGGTGATGACATCGTTCATTCATTCATTATGACCATCAAGGAACATAGGCCTTCAGCAAACTCATGCCAACTTCTCATGCCTCGCGTCATCCGTTTAATATCTTTCAGTGGTGACATAGTAATAATGATATAGTAGCCATTGTGAAGGGGACAGGACGTGAGAGTGTTGAGGTTAGAGTTGTTTATTCGTTATGACATAGGGGTACTGGTGTAAGAATGATTGTGTAACGGTGGAGACATAAGAGTGTTGGTGTAATGGTGGTTGTAAAGGGCTGTGGACATGTGAAGTACTGGTGTAAAGAAAGACAAATATATAAATTAAAAAATAATATGGTATGAAATCAGTTTTACAAGTAAACGGTACACATGAGACAAGGGACGTTTGTCATGGCTGTTGAAGTGAAGGGCCACTGGTAAATGTTTGCCATGATGGATGTCATTCAAGTTCTCACGAAACCTATCTGCCAAACGTCTGCCAGTTTCACCAATATAGGTCAAGTCACACCTCTTGCAGATGATAGCATAAATCAGGTTTCTGGAATCGCACGTGAAAGACTCCCCGATGGTAAATTTACCGTTCGGAAAGGAGACTGACTGCGTTTGGAGTACAAAAGGACAGGTCTTACATATGCGGCGTTGGCACGGTTTAGTACCAAAGTGAGAAGGACTAGTTTGTCTCAAGCGACTATGCACAGGAATATCCCTAAAATTTTTATCCTTACGATATGCCAACAAAGGGGTATCACGAAACAACTCTCTGGTATCAGGATCGGAGTGGAGAATAGGCAGATGACGGAACAGAATTTTTTTCACCGCCAAACAGTGAGGGTGGAAAGTTAAGACTAGTTTGAGTCTGTCAGATGTAGAAGTAGGTTTAGCAGTAAGTGCAGCCTGACGAGTAACGGGACTAATGCGATTAAGGGCATCAGATAAGACTCTTTCAGGATAGCGACGTTGGCGAAAAAACTCGAGCATTTCTTGAGCTCGTTCACGGAAATCATCTTCATCGTGACATATCCGACGTAAGCGTAGAAGTTGAGAGTAGGGAATGGAATTTTTACAGCTGGGAGGGTGAGAAGAGGTGTAAAGAAGGAAACCATGGGCATCAGTAGGTTTATAAAAGACAGAGGTTGTAAGGCCAGTAGGAGTAATATTGACAGTGAGGTCAAGGAAGTTAACTGAAGTGGTAGAAATCTGAGAAGTGAATTTGATTGCAGGATGGAAATTGCCAACATAGTCAATGAATCTACGGAGGTTAGCTTCAGACATGTCTGTGACACCAATACCATCGTCGATATAGCGACGGTAAAACTCAGGTAATGGTCCATCGTAACTTTGAATCACCAAATCTTCAAAGTGACCCATGAAGAGGCAGGCATAACTCGGGCCCATTTTGGTGCCCATAGCAACGCCACTAATTTGATTAAAGAACTGGCCATTGAATTCAAAAGAGTTGAGAGTGAGGACCAATTCCGCAAGGCGAAGAAGAGAACCGATGCTAAAAGTAAGGTCAGTGCGTCTGTCGAGAAAAAATTGTAGTGCTTTAAGGCCATCAGAGTGTGGAATGGAAGTATACAGCGAACAAACATCCAGAAGGAAAAGACGGTAAGTGTGGTCAGGTGTGAATGAGATGGAATCAAAAGTAGTGATAGCATGGGTGGTGTCCTTAAGATAGGAAGGTAGATTGGCCACTAATGGTTGCAAAATACTATCCAGGAAATCAGAGATACGTTCAGTGGGACAAGAGCAGGCTGAAACAATAGGTCGACCCGGATTGTCAATTTTATGAACCTTAGAAAGCATGTAGAAGGAAGGTTTACCTAGACTACTATCAAGAATATGGAGAGACATGGCACTAGAAGGAAGGAGGTTATCTTGGATGAGATCACGAATAGTAGCATGAACAGTAAGATTGTGGCGGACTGTGGCATCCCCAGAACTGGGTGAGTAAAAGGTGGAGTTGCCGAGCTGTGAGACTCCTTCTTGAATGTACAAGTCCTTTCGCCAAACTACCACTGCACCACCTTTATCGGCAGGTTTGATGATAATGTCATCCCGCTTCTTAAGGGATGACAATGACCGCCACTCAGAAGTAGTCAGGTTAGATCGACGTAGACGGGGTAGTGAAAGTTGATTAATATCATGCAAAGTGTTGGCAATATATAAATCAAGAGCAGCAGAGGCACCTGGAGCCGGAGTCCAGTCTGACTTAGGTTTATTAAAATGACGAAAGATATCCCCGTCTGGCTGAGAATCATTACCATTCCTATGGTAATACTGAAGACGCATGCGACGATGGAAGCGGTAGACATCTTGGAGCATAGAGTATTTATCAAATGTCGAGCGAAGAGGAACAAACTTAAGACCTTTACTAAGAACAAATAATTCATCAGGAGATAGTTGTAGATCAGGAGGAATGCAAATAACTTTGGTAGAAGTAGGAACAGGGGACGCTGAAGATTGAGAAGGAACATGAGGGCGGAGGCGACGCAATTTTTCTTTTTTATGCGTGCTCAGCCGAGTGTAGAGCTCCTTATTAGTACTTACTTACTTACTTAGTCTCTTCTTGTTACTTCAACCACCTTCCTCAGATACCTCATTTCTGAGGTTTGGATCTGGCTTTTTGTGGGTTGTAGTCATTGCCCATGACTCGCATCCATATGTCAAGACTGGGACATAGGTGGAGCGGTATACAGCCATCTTCGTTTTCTTACCAACCTCTTTCTTGCTGAGGAATCCACGATTTATGGCCTGAAAAAGTCTCCCAGCCGCTGCTTTTCGAGTGGCCAACTCTTCTTTGATGCCTCCCTTTCGGTCTATAATAGCTCCGAGATATTTAAAGTGGTCGACCTGCTCCAGGACCTGTTCTCCCAACTTAATCTGATGTTTTCTTTCTTCTCGTGATATCACCATGGATTTTGTTTTAGAGCTGCTTATGACCCTCCCTCTCTTCTCCAGCTCTTCCTTCCAGACTTGCAGGTTGGATTGGAGATGTGCCTCTGATTTAGCAATCAGGGCAACATCATCAGCAAATGCCAGCTCCGAAATATAGACCTGTCTCATCTTCCAGTACCCCACTGAATACTTTTCCTTATTAGTATCATGAATAATAGTACGAATAAGAAGCAAGGCTGTCGGGTACGAAGAAGTCAGTAGACGAAGTTGGTGAGTGAGGTCGGATTTCAAAAGTTCCAAGTCAGTGAGCAGGCGTTTATGCATAGCAATAACACACCTCATGCGTTGAAAGGAACACTTTTTTTCAACTAATTGCAAGCGGTGCAATGCAGAAGGATGAAAGAGTCCAGTCGAAGGATGGAAGTGGGAAAGAAACCCTTTAGGGATAACTCTAACCCGAATACAGTTATTAAGAAAATTAGAGTGACATCGTGTTTTTTTGTATGTGGTGAAGGCTAAGGCGGTGGCAGTCATATATCTCGCTTGCTTCTGTATATCTCTCCATTTGTTACTATAGCTCCCGTCTTGAGCTTTTGTATACTGGTGACATTTGTGTTACTACAAGAATCCACCAACCCCAAGTGTCACGTCTACTGGTAGGCAAACTAGGTAGGCAGGTAAACAGGTAGGCAGGCAGACAGATAGTATATATTTTTGTGAATTTCTCTCTCTCTCTCTCTCTCTCTCTCTCTCTCTCTCTCTCTCTCTCTCTATAATATATATATATATATATATATATATATATATATATATATATATATATATATATATATATATATATATATATATATATATATATATATATATATATATATATATATACCCTTCTGTAAAACGTGAAAGACTGTACAGTATCTTCTCTCTCTCTCTCTCTCTCTTTTTCTCTCTGTGTCTCTCTATCTCTCAGTTTCTCTCTTTCTCGATTTTTCTTTCTCTCTCTGTGTCACTCTATCTCTCTATTTCTCTCTATTACCCTTCGAAAATAAAGTGTGTTCGTTCGTTCGTTGTTCGTTCTCTGTTTCACTCTTTCTTATCTCTATCTCTGTCTCTCTCTCTGTCTTTTTCTTTCTGTCTTTCTCTCTTTGTCTCTCTCTCTGTCTGTGTCTTTTGTCCTCTGTCATTCATTCTGTTAATTGTTCATTTTGTCGCGAGGTGTCTCGTGTGGTCCATGAGGTCTCTAATGAGACATAGAACGAAATGGGCTACTGCCCTCCTCATCCATGCCGTAAAAAGGTTACACATATGAGGTTGTTCACGGAGCTAGCAACTTCATGATATAAAATATATTGCTACAGAAACCAACACTACAAGAACAAAACGAATGTATTTTGGTGCAGCCTTTTTCTGTGCAACTCTGCATTTTCTGCATAACGAACGTTTTAAAAATAGACACCTACTCACGAAATACATCATATAGTAAAACAGAACATAAGAGGAACAAAAGGTTAAAAAACTGCAGTAGTAAAAGTATAATATTAATAAGAATATAAAATCCCAGCTTTTTCTGTCAGTACATAACGCTAAGGGAAGCAACTTTGGTTGAAAGTTAGACATTAATTGTATTGTTTCCCTTATATGTACTCTCCCAAAAAATATGTAAAGTGAGAATGTCTTGTCTTTGATCCATCATCTCTTGGTGACTGTAAAGTAAAAATCTCTTGTGTTTGATCCATCATCTCTTGGTGACTGTAAAGTGAGAATGTCTTGTTTTTGGTCAAGTATCTTTTGGTGACTGTAAAGTGAGAATGTCTTGTCTTTGATCCACCATCTCTTGGTGACTGTAAAGTGAGAATGTCTTGTCTTTGATCCATCATCTCTTGGTGACTGTAAGGTGAGAATTCTTGTCTTTGATCCACCATCTCTTGGTGACTGTAAAGTGAGAATGTCTTGTCTTTGATCCACCATCTCTTGGTGACTGTAAAGTGAGAATGTTTTGTCTTTGATCCACCATCTCTTGGTGACTGTAAAGTGAGAATGTCTTGTCTTTGATCCACCATCTCTTGGTGACTGTAAAGTGAGAATGTCTTGTCTTTGATCCACCATCTCTTGGTGACTGTAAAGTGAGAATGTCTTGTCTTTGATCCACCATCTCTTGGTGACTGTAAAGGGAAAACGTTCTGTCTTTGATCCACCATCTCTTGGTGAATGTAAAGTGAGAATGTCTTGTCTTTGATCAATCATCTCTTGGTGACTGTAAGGTGAGAATGTCTTGTCTTTGATCCATCATCTCTTGGTGACTGTAAAGTGAAATACTTTTGTCTTTGATCCACTATCTCTTGGTAAATGTAAAATGAGAATCTCTTGTCTTTGGTCAAATATCTTTTGGTGACTGTAAAGTGAGAATTTCTTGTCTTTGATCCATCATCTCTTGGTGACTGTAAAGTGAGAATGTCTTGTTTTTGATCCATCATCTCTTGGTGACTGTAAAGTGAGAATGTCTTGTCTTTGATCCACCATCTCTTGGTGACTGTAAAGTGAGAATGTCTTGTCTTTGATCCACCATCTCTTGGTGACTGTAAAGTGAGAATGTCTTGTCTTTGATCCACCATCTCTTGGTGACTGTAAAGTGAGAATGTCTTGTCTTTGATCCACCATCTCTTGGTGACTGTAAAGTGAGAATGTCTTGTCTTTGATCCACCATCTCTTGGTGACTGTAAAGTGAGAATGTCTTGTTTTTGATCCATCATCTCTTGGTGACTGTAAAGTGAGAATGTCTTGTCTTTTGTCAAGTATCTTTTGGTGACTGTAAAGTGAGAATGTCTTGTCTTTGATCCATCATCTATTGGTGACTGTAAGGTGAGAATGTCGTGTCTTTGATCCGCCATTTCTTAGTGACTGTAAAGTGAGAATGTCTTGTCTTTGATCCACGATCTTTTGGTGACTGTAAGGTGAGAATGTCTTGTCTTTGATACACCATCTCTTGGTGACTGTAAGGTGAGAATGTTTTGTTTTTGATCCATCATCTCTTGGTGACTGTAAAGTGAGAATGTCTTGTCTTTGATCCACCATCTCTTGGTGACTGTAAAGTGAGAATGTCTTGTCTTTGATCCACCATCTCTTGGTGACTGTAAGGTGAGAATGTTTTGTCTTTGATCCACCATCTCTTGGTGACTGTAAAGTGAGAATGTCTTGTCTTTGATCCACCATCTCTTGGTGACTGTAAAGTGAGAATGTCTTGTCTTTGATCCACCATCTCTTGGTGACTGTAAAGTGAGAATGTTTTGTCTTTGATCCACCATCTCTTGGTGACTGTAAGGTGAGAATGTCTTGTCTTTGGTCAAGTATCTTTTGGTGACTGTAAAGTGAGAATGTCTTGTCTTTGATCCACCATCTCTTGGTGACTGTAAAGTGAGAATGTCTTGTCTTTGATCCACCATCTCTTGGTGACTGTAAAGTGAGAATGTCTTGTCTTTGATCCACCATCTCTTGGTGACTGTAAGGTGAGAATGTCTTGTCTTTGATCCACCATCTCTTGGTGACTGTAAAGTGAGAATGTCTTGTCTTTGATCCACCATCTCTTGGACGAACGAGGAAGAAGAAGAAGAAGAAATATATGTGTCGTGCTTGCAAGGGAACACACACGCATACGTACATACGTATATGTGTACACACGTATATACATACATATATGCATACATACATACACACATACATATATACCCACATACATACATACACTCATACATATACACATACATACATACACACACACACACATTCATACATATCAGAATCTTTATTCTCCAGAAAATACATTGATAAGTACTGACATGATATAATAAAATACAACATGGCATATAGGAGAATCATTAGAATTTACATAAAGTAAATTTACATAAATTCATACAGCATTAATGAGGTCTATTACCACAATGCTGAAGGTTACTGAGCTGAGAAAACAGACATACATACATACATACATACATACACACATACATACATATCCGAATCGTAATTCTTCAGAAAATACATTGATATGTACTGACATGATATAATAAAATACAACATGACATATAGGAGAATCATTAGAATCTACATAAAGTCTTCTTCTTCTTCTTTGATCCTTAGCCGCCGACCGTCAAAGCAGTCAGTGGCCATCACGCCTAGTGGCGTCCTGTAGGGCAACAACAAATTGATTCCACTTTGCTCGGTCGGCGGCCATCCCTCGTACAGTGCCCCAACTCTGGTTCATTCTTTGCATCTCAGCCTCCACAGTCCTCCGCCAGGTTGTTTTTGGTCGGCCTCTCTTTCGTTTTCCTTCAGGGGTCCAAAGCATAGCTGTTCTTGTGATGGCATCGGGGTCTCTTCTGAGGACATGACCAACCCAGCTCCAGCGTCTGCCAGCTATGATGGTGTGCATGTCCTCTTGCTTGCTACGAGTAAGCAGATCTTGGTTAGTGATGGTATTTGGCCAAAAGATTCGGTGAATTTTTCTTAGGCATGTTGTGTGAAAAGAGGACAATTTCGACATTTCCTTCTCTGTAACTCTCAAGCATTCCGCACCATAGAGAAGCACAGAAAGCACACAGCTCTGATATAATCTTAATTTTGTGCTTGTGCTGTATTGGGAGGACTTCCAGATGTTGTTTAGGCTAAAGAAGGCTGTTCTTGCCTTATTCATTCTGATGTTGATGTCTTTGCCAGCCCCGCCGTCTGGTGTTACTATGCTTCCTAGGTATGTGAAGGTATCTGTCTGTACCAATTGCTGATTCCTTACTGATATGGGCTCAGGGTTGCTCACATTGAGCGTCATGACCTCAGACTTCTTTAAATTGATTTTCAAGCCCACCTGCTGGCTAAACTTATTAAGTCTATCCGTTTTTTCCTGGATGTGTTGATGTGAATGTGCTAGTAGTGCAATGTCATCTGCATATTCCAGATCTTCCAATGTAGAAAATGTTGTCCATCTTATTCCTCTTGGACTGCCCTCTGTTGTCTGGCGCATCACCCAGTCTATGACTGACATAAAGTAAATTTACATAAATTCATACAGCGTTAATGAGGGCTGTTACCACATACATACATATTTACATACATACATATATAATCTGAATCTTTATTCTCCAGAAAATACATTGATATGTACTGACATGATATAATAAAATACAACATGGCATATAGGAGAATCATTAGAATTTACATAAAGTAAATTTACATAAATTCATACAGCGTTAATGAGGGCTGTTACCACAATGCTGAAGGTTACTGAGCTGAGAAAACAGACATGGCATATAGATATACATACACACATACATAAATACATACATAAATACATACAAAGACGCATACATACATCCATACATATATACATACATACATATCAGAATCTTTATTCTCCATAAAATACATTAATATGTACAGACATAATAATAATAGATACAACATGGCATATAAGGCACAACGGGCTGATCACCCGTTTGCCAGTCACTTCGATTACAGAAACAACAGCAAATGGGTTGATTTGCCGGTGCCCTAAAGACGCCACCAGGCGTGATGGGAAACAATGGCGAAGAAAACCTATCTGCTGTTGCCCTAAGACGCCACTAGGCGTAATGGCCACTGACTGCTTTGACGGTCGGTGGCTAAGGACGGAAGAAGAAGATGGCATATAGGAGAATCATTAGAATTTACATAAAGTGTTGAAGACGTCTCAAGTAGTTCTATGTGGGTGTTTTTACATCTAATGTACATACATACATACGTACATACATACATAAATACATACATACACACATACATACATCCATACATATATACATACATACATACATATCAGAATCTTTATTCTCCAGAAAGTACATTGATATGTACTGACATGATATAATAAAATACAACATGACATATAGGAGAATCATTAGAATTTACATAAAGTAAATTTACATAAATTCATACAGCGTTAATGAGGGCTGTTACCACATACATACATACATAAATACATACATAAATACATACATACATAAATACATACATACACACATACATACATATATACATACATACATACACACACGCGCAGTCTTGTTAATTATTCTGTATATGTTAGGTCTAGAATAACTCTCTGAAGAGACAAAGAAAGACAGGTACTACTACATCATCAGCCGTGCTAGACAAGGCAACTCAGACTAAATATAACATTGTGTATGAGGTCAGCAACTTCGCCATGTAAAACAAAATGTCACATAAACAAACGCTGCAAGATCATGTGACCGCTTGGTGCAGGCTTCCTGCAAGGTAACCAGCTGAAAGTGTGACTCCTTGCTTTGTAAGGAACACAACGGAAAGTAGTAACCGAAAATGACAATAACTAAATTTTTTAGCCTGTCCTCTCGTATCTACTCCTACTCAACTACCAACACTGAGACTCAGCTTCCGGTGGCGGCGCACGTGCAAGATGACAACAGCATGGATCTGTGCGGTGTGAAAGAGACACCTGCGCGCAGAGGCAGCCAGCAGAGCTCGCTCACTCGCCGAGGTGGGAACGGCAGATGTCAACGCTCACAACAATCCATTATTGACACTGTCATTAGTAGGAGAGAAAATATCCCCAGAGACAGGGCTCACAGAACGTTCGAGAAATGCTGAAGGTTACTGAGCTGAGAAAACAGACGGCTGGTTTGAAGGCGAATAATCATGTGACAAATATGGCGGATACGCGATGCCAAGGCCGAACCTTCCCAAACACATTTGCCTCTTTACTTAAATCAACATCATCATCACTTTTCTTCGCGCTCCTTGTGCAGCATGGCGCCACCAGCGTGGCTTGTCCCCTTGTACGAGGCCTGCATCAAACATGCACGTGCTCTTGTGGCGATGGTTTTTATGGCAATTTGTGTTACGTCATGAGGTTGCCAGCCTTATACACAATCTCATATTGGTCGCCTTGTACGAGTCGCCTTAGGGTGCTGTGGTGCTATTCTTTCTTTGTCTCTTCAGAGACCCCTGGCGGCTACACGGAGCTCTATGCCTATATCCTACAACAACAACAAACAACAACAACAGTAGTCTACGAGAGTAATGAGTGTGTCCTGAACGAAACTTACATGCCATATTAGAAGGGAACAATTAATTAATTAATTTGTTCTTATGCTATGAGAAGAGGAAAGCTGGGAGAGTATTGTGACAACACGAAAGATTGACAGTAAAAAAGGTTAAAGAAAGGCGAAGAGACAAGACTGAACAATTAATCATCGTGGATGAAGTCAAGAACAGAAATGATAAACAGCAGTGGGCAGATTAAGCTGCGAAGAGACATGCTCGCCTAAGCCCACCGGCATTTAACTTGGAGAAGAAGAAGCAGAAGACGACGAAGAAGAAGGAGAGAAGGAAAATAGATAAAAAAGTTTTCATTGCTTTATCATTTCATTAGTGTGTATTTTTTAAAGACAGTTATTAAGTGTCTGCGTGTTAACACCAGTTATCATGTGTCTATATGTTAACGACAGTTATCAAGTGTCTATGTGTTAACATCAGTTATCAAGTGTCTATGTGTTAACACCAATTACCATGTGTCTGTGTGTTAACACCAGTTATCATGTGTCTTTCTGTTAACGACAGTTATCAAGTTTCTATGTTTTAACGCCAGTTATCATGTGTCTATGTGTTAATGCCAGTTATCACGTTTCTATGTGTTTACACCAGTTATCAAGTGTCTATGTGTTAACGACAGTTATCAAATGTCTATGTGTTAACGACAGATATCAAGTTTCTATATTTTAACGACAGTTATCAAGTGTCTATGTGTTAACGACAGTTATCAAGTGTCTATGTGTTAACATCAGTTATCAAGTGTCTATGTGTTAACGACAGTTATCAAGTTTCTATGTTTTAACGCCAATTACCGTGTGTCTATGTGTTAATGCCAGTTATCAAGTTTCTATGTGTTTACACCAGTTATCAAGTGTCTATGTGTTAACGACAGTTATCAAGTGTCTATGTGTTAACGACAGTTATCAAGTGTCTATGTGTTAACGACAGTTATCAAGTGTCTATGTGTTAACATCAGTTATCAAATGTCTATGTGTTAACACCAATTACCATGTGTCTGTGTGTTAACACTAGTTATCATGTGTCTTTGTGTTAACGCCACTTATCGTGTGTCTATGTGTTAACGACAGTTATCAAGTGTCTATGTTTTAACGCCAGTTATCATGTGTCTATGTGTTAATGCCAGTTATCAAGTTCTATATGTTTACACCAGTTATCAAGTGTCTATGTGTTAACGACAGTTAACAAGTGTCTATGTGTTAACGACAGTTATCAAGTGTCTACATGTTAACATCAGTTATCAAGTGTCTATGTGTTAATGCCAGTTATCAAGTGTCTATGTGTTAACACCAGTTATCGTGTGTCTATGTGTTAACGGCAGTAATCAATTGTATATATGTTAGGTTGTTCGTCCATCACAAGTGATGAAGACCACTCTGTTCATCCAATTATTAGGATGTTAGGATAGTCTATGAGTACGAAGGTGACTGATGAGCCCGATGCGGGCCTGGAAGGATCTCAGACAGTGTGGGCAGGGAATATTTGCTTCATGTGAAGGTTTTATTTCACGATCTTTTCTAGCTTGTCTCCGCTGTTCCGCTGCTGCTCTTCTGGAAGATTCGCATGCCACTGCACCTTTACGAAGAGATGTGCGCCAGGCAGTTCGGTCTTGCGCAGCAGCTTCCCATGTGTCTGGGTTTATGTCAAAGGTTTTTAATGAAGCCTTAAGCGTGTCTTTGAAGCGCTTTTTCTGGCCACCATGGGAGCGTCTACCCTTCTGCATCTCACCATAAAAGAGTATCTTTGGCAGTCGATGGTCTGGCATGCGGACTACATGACCTGCCCAGCGAATCTGTGACTGCATCAGAATAGTATCGATGCTAGGGATACCAGCTCTGTCAAGAACGGCGGTATCTGGGATTTTGTCTAGCCATTTGATGTTCATTATCTTCCTGAGACAGACTGTATGGAAGTGGTTGAGCTTTTTTACGTGGCGCCTGTATACAGTCCATGTTTCACATGCATAAAGCAGCACTGGAAGCACCGCAGCTCTGTATACCTTCAGCTTTGTCTGTAGACTAATGCCACTTCGATGCCAAACGTTCGTGTATAGTCTGCCAAATGTGCTGCTGGCTTTGGAGATCCTGGTGTTCACCTCATCATCAATGACGATGTTCTGGGATAGTGTACTACCAAGGTATGTGAACCTGTTCACAACATTCAGTTTCTCACCATTTACCTTGATGACTGGCTCAGTATAAATTGTGCCAGGAGCTGGTTGGTACATGATTTCTGTTTTCCCCGTGTTGATGGTAAGCCCAAAGTTGGAGCAGGCTTCGGAGAATCTATCAACGCTACGCTGCAGATCAGCCTCTGAGCCAGCACTGAGGGCACAATCATCAGCAAACAGAAGATCCCTGATGGTGTGTGATTTGACCTTGGTTTTTGCTTGAAGCCTCCTAAAGTTAAACAATTTTCCATCAATACGATATCTGATGTCGATTCCTGTGTCCCCGTCTCTGAAAGCATCAGTCAGCATAGCAGAAAACATGATACTGAAAAGCGTCGGTGCAAGTACACACCCTTGTTTAACTCCATTTGAGACGGGGAAAGGCTCCGACAGCTCACCGTTTTCCTGAACTCTAGCCTGCATTCCATCATGCAGTTGCTGCACTACTGAGATAAATTTCTTTGGGCAGCCGTATTTTGCCATGCTCTTCCATAGACCCTCTCTACTGACCGTGTCGAACGCCTTTGTCAAGTCGATGAAAGCTGTGTACAGGTCACAGTGCTGTTCTTGGCATTTTTCTTGAAGCTGTTTTGCAGCGAACACCATATCGGTGGTTCCACGTTCTTTCCGGAATCCACACTGACTTTCAGGTAGAAGACCTTTGTCAAGATGAGCCGTAAGGCGATTAAGAAGGATTCTGGCAAATATCTTCCCAGCGATTGATAGTAGTGAGATGCCTCGATGATTGTTACAGTCTTGGCGATTACCTTTACGTTTATAAAGATGTATAATTGACGCATCCTTGAGATTGTGTGGGATGGTTTCACTCTGCCACATTTGCTGGAAGATCATGTGAAGTTTCTCTATCAGAACTGTACCGCCATCTTTATAGACCTCAACAGGAATTGAATCGGAGCCGGGGGCCTTTCCACTAGAAAGTTGACGAATCGCTTTTTGAGTCTCCTCCAAAGTCGGTATAACATCTAGTGCTTCATTTATAGGAATTTGGGGCAGTCTGTTGATGGCTTCATCGTTAATAGATGATGGCTGGTTCAGAATATTATTAAAGTGTTCGACCCAGCGTTGGAGAATTTTTTCCTTGTCTGTAATTAGTGTTTTTCCATCTGCATTAAGGAGGGGAAATGATCCTGATGATGTTGGACCATAGACCGCTTTGAGTGCATGGTAAAAATTTTTCAAGTCATGGCTGTCAGCAAAGCCTTGGAGCTCATCTGCTTTATTACTCACCCCCCATGAAGAGGCCGACCCTTGGCATGCAAAGAACGAACCACAGTTGGGGCACTGTAGTTTATTTGTTGACGACGCTGATTCTACGCATGTTGGACGATTCTACGCATGTTGTTGAAAGCGTCTTTCTTGGATGTAGATTTTGGATCATTTAAATATGCTTTATGGAGATGGTGTTTCTCAGCCAACATCTTCTTTATATCATCTGAGTTCTCATCAAACCAGTCATTTTGTTTCTTGATGGCGGGACCCAGGACCTCTGTAGCAGTGTTGTAGATCTGCTCGCTTAGGGCTGTCCAATTTGTTTTTCCGCACTTTGGCCGTCTAACGAGATAGATTTGAGACGGTCTTCTAGGGTGTCAGTGAATGACTGTTTAATTTTTGTCTTCTTTAGTTTGGTAATATCCAGCCTTTTTTGAGTTTTCTTTCCCTGAGGGCGCCTGGCAGGTTGGATACGAATTTTAAGTTTAGACACAATGAGGCGATGATCAGTCCAGCATTCGGCACCACACATGGACTTGGTCACCCGGACATCTTGCCTGTCCTTCTTCCTAACAATTACATAGTCAATTAGGTGCCAATGCTTCGAGCGAGGGTGCATCCAGGAGGTCCTGTTGCGGATAGGAAGTCGAAAAATGGTGTTGGTGACAAGGAGGTTATGTTCTGCGCAAGTCTGGAGGAGAAGAAGTCCATTGCTGTTAC
This sequence comes from Oreohelix idahoensis, assembly GCA_024509875.1. NCBI lineage: Eukaryota > Metazoa > Mollusca > Gastropoda > Stylommatophora > Oreohelicidae > Oreohelix > Oreohelix idahoensis. The sequence goes on from JAMPIV010016008.1 coordinate 170,519, forward strand.
AGCGACCCACGCCGTACTTTCCGATAGTGCCATTCCAGGAGATGTTATCTGAGCCTACTCTTGCATTAAAGTCACCAAGAATAATAAGCTTATCTGCTTTGGGAACTGATGCAATGACTGCATGTAGTTCTTCGTAAAACTTATCCTTGACGTCATCCTGGTTTGTCATAGTTGGTGCATACGCGCTAATGATGGTGGCATGTTTCCTTCCATAAAGCAGCGGGATCTTGACCGTCATGAGTCGGTCATTTATTCCCTTTGGGGGCTCCGCTAGCTTGCCAATAATTGCTGTTTTGATTGCAAATCCAACCCCTGCTTCTCGTCTTTCTTCAGTTCCTCTTCCGCTCCAATAGAATGTATAACCTGCACCCTTTTCGCAAAGTTGGCCCTCGCCTGCAAGTCGAGTTTCACTCAGTGCTGCTATGTCAATGTTGTATCTGGCCAGTTCTCTCCCAATCAGGGCAGTTCGCCTCTCTCGGGTCTGTTTGTGTTAAAGTCTTTGTCGAGTAGAGTGCGCACATTCCATGCGCCTAGAATGAGGGGGAAAAATCTGTCCTTTCTTTTTCTTATGTGTCGCCCGCTGAAGTAGGGTACCCACCAACCGCGGTAAGCTGGTTAGGTAATGGTGGAGCAGGCAATGTTTAGGGCACCTTTTCTAGCCCCTTCCTCATGCCATGGAGGTGAGCAGTGCTTTCCTAAAGAGGGCTGCTCAGTCACTCAGGGGGCTGCCGAATCCCACTGCTGCTCCGATCAGTGGAAGACGACCATATGGCCTGAGCCGCCTGTGTGTAGGTCTGCGACTACGACTGCCAGCGCACCCACGCCTGCCGCTTCGCCGCTCGCCCATCGCCACAGGACTTGTTGTGAGTGGATGGATGAGTGGATGAGTGGATGAAAGAGTGACTTGCGCAGTGATTTGGTTTAAAGTGAGGAAGAGTTGCGCAATTCGTCGACCTCACTCTCTCGCCTGGGTCCATCTTAATCCAGTGGCAAGACAAGTCAAGACGACTGGAGATGAAGTCAGGTGCAGTGGATGACCATGGCTTTCTACGTGCCTCGCCATGCTCCTTACGCTCCACAGCGCGTTGCTGGTAATCGCCGTCATGCCCGTTGAACCAACAGGTGGTTTCTTCCGCGCAGTCTACCGAATCCAGTCTTCGCATGCATGGGTAGGCAGACCCTAACTCACCGAAGGTTTATAACCAGTCGGCTACCCTCACCTAGTTTAGCCGGCCTGTCAAAGCCGTTTCCCGGGGGGTGGCCGCTGTCGCATGCTGACAGCTACGAGGAGCCACAGGTGAGAGCTGAATGCCAGGTTTGGACCAAAGGTGGCCGAGCTGCCCTGAAAAGGGCATGACAGCTCCTTAACCAGAGGTACTACCAATACCTGACATCCCAAACCCCCCATATATGTTAACACCAGTTATCAAGTGTCTATGTGTTAACTAGTTTATTTGCTCGGTGGAAGGTGAAAGGTGGATGGGAATAGAACGAAAGAAACTGAATACAAGAGAAATGGTGCTGTCCTCAGGACGAGACAGAAAGCGCTCACCAAAGTTCTTTGCCATAATTTCTTGACTGTTCTCCTGCTCGTTACTTTATCTTACCGCTTTATGCCTGCATTTGTCCTTCTTATTTCACTCCTTAAATATAACGTTTATCTTCAGTCTCGCCGATATGCACATCACAGATGTTAAAATACCAAGAATGTTTGCACAGCAGTAAAGGGGTGGTTGCACTTTGATATTTGCCGGGGGAGATGTTATGAGACAGACTAGTCACAGCTCCTTATGTTCACTCCTCATCATATAAATATAACACTACTGCAAAAATACATGAATGTTTGATGCAGGATTCCTGCAACTGAACAAGCTGCAATGGTGGCTCTATGCTGCATTAGGAGCGGAAAGGAAGATAATGATGATGATCAAAGAGTATTCTGGGGAATATTCTGCCGTATTACCTAGCAACCAGAGACGTATTACCTAGCAACCAGAGACGTATTACCTAGCAAACAGAGACGTGTTACCATGCCTGCTGACACTGGAAAGTGGAGACTCGTGTGTAAAGCACTAGGACCTTGTACGTTACACACGAGTAATTAATCTTTTGAAATCCAGATCAATATTATTTTTTTTTTACACACAATGATTAGAATTTTAGCTATTGAACTTTTAAACACAATCTTACTACTTGTTTCTTCTTTTTTTTTTCTTCTTCTTCGTTCGTCCTGAAAAGGACGTTGGTTGCGTTGTGTCCGTTTACAGCGAAGCTGCAATATTTGCGCCTTTCGGCCGACACGTCCGACTTCAGCACGGCATTTTTGGGACCGGGTTAGCCTTCCCTCTTCGATCCCTACTCACTCAGCCAGACTGCAGCGATGCAGCCTGTTTCCAGGACCACCACTTGGAGGTGGAGTAGGGTCTTGGTCAGCTCTGGTTCGCTAACCCTGACGCAAGCAGTCTAGCTATGGGTCGCTAACTGCATTTCTCACTGTTGACTCGTCTTAGGTCCCACTACTTGTTTTATTAATTAATTATTTTATTTTTAATGATAAAATCTCATTTTTTTTTAAAAACTGCTGGTGTGCCTTGGCAAATTTGGCTCTTGGTCAGTGTACCATCTAATTCTCCACACCTAAAGGTCTTTCATATTTGGACATGCGCCCTAATATAACCGGCTAGGTTGAACGGGACGCGCCTCGCCAAAATTTTATTTAAAAAAAAAATGATTTGAAAATCGCTGTACTAGGCTCAAGATAAAGTGACAAAGAATGGCAATACAGGGGACATAACAAAACAAATTGTACCGAAGACGTAATGCGTCGGGTTTAAGGTAACTTTCGAGTTCTTCGCCGCTTTTTTTCGAAAAAGCACTCCCATTTTTAAGGCAGTTAGAGACAACAAAATCATTCTAAAGTAAAATTATCTCTTGCATTAATAGGATTTTTTCAGTTCAATTTTCTATCTTTTATTTCAACATTTATTAAAACAGAAATCTTTCTTTCATCGCCTTTTACTTCACATCCGCAAATCTTTGAATATTTGGCTGTAGATTTTCCACAAAAATCAGATTCCTCTCTTGAACTTTATTGTCTCCCCATTGCTTGATCAATGTCGATACAATAATCAGAGATTACTTTCCTTACAAAACAATTAGAGACACTATCTCCTGATACCTTGTATATTGGGCTCACAGGTTCTTACTCTGTACAGTCTTCATAGTCCCTAAAATCATTTCGACTATCACAGCATAGAAGTTTGTGTAACTATTCATTTCTTGCTTCTACATCGAAGTACAAGAATTCATCCACTATTTTCTGCCGTATCAAGGTTCACTGCTCTACAAGGTTCCAGCGTAAAGTTACCATCTGCTGTTCCTAATCATTTCATATTTCATAGAGACATCCTCACGCGATACACAACGTAAACTTGTAAACAACAGCTACTTTTGCCAAATTTGTGAAAGATTCTCATCTCGTACAATTAAATCGCTTATAATTAAAACCGTTTCGCGCGAATTCATGCAGATTCAATGTTTGTGATTTCACTTCTGAAGAGCTTTATTGCAAGTTTGAATTCTTACTACGAGAATTGAAGAATTTAAAGATATCAAAAATAATTTGTCACAGTTCGCAGATGATGTTGCTACATGGAGATCTGGGAAAATTCTAACAATATTATATAATAATATTTAAAAACAAATAAATAAAGTATATAAATGGACGAATAAATGGGGATTTCACTTAAATGTGAATAAGACAGTAAGAATAATCTTCAGTAAAGGTAGGATTGTTAAAAATAGATTACTGACATAAATTTACAGGGGCAACAAATTGGTACAGTCCAAACCAAACGATACCTTGGAATGATACTAGATCAACCAATGAACTGGAATAAACACACAGACATACTAGTAGAGTCTTGCAGAGGACTAACTAACATGCTAAGATATTTGAAAGGTCATGGATGGGGTGCAAGCACTAAGATCATGTTTTATAAATCTTTCATTAGAGGCGAAATTGATTATGGAAGCATACTATATGACTATGCAGCACATAGCCACAAGATTGAATTAGACAGAATTCAGCACCAAGCATTATGTACAATTGTGGGTGCAATCAGATCAACATCGAGGAGGGCTCTGGGAGTGGCCTTAGGAGTCCTCCCTTTGGAAATTCGGAGAAAGGAACAAAGACTAAATTACATGACCAAAAATTATGTTAGACAATACTCATCCAGCTTTTTCAGGTAGCAGTTAACAACAACACAGAATATGTTCACGAATACCAGTAGATATCCGACAGGTTGGAAATGCATGGAGGAACTAGTACTATTGGATGCCCTAAATGCATCAATTAATAACATTAGTATATACAAGCCGGTGGTACCACCCTGGGAGCTCAAGAAACCAGATCCAGACTACCGCATGGCAGGCATGATTAATAAAACAACTGATATGGCAACTATTAAAAACAAAGCCTGGAAATATATTCAACATAGATCTAAGGGAGACGATAACAAATTCTGGATAGGAATTTATGTTCCTGTGTGGCAAATGTGAAAGGATATAGTATAACAGATAATACATCTATTTTCACGGCAGATATGGTTGCAATTCTGAAAGCTCTGGACATTTTCTCTAACAGCACTCCTCATAAATTGACAATATAAGCAGACTCACTTTCAGCTATTCAAGCTATAAGAAACTTAAGAGAATGCAGTAGACCTGATATAGCAGAAGAGATATTACTGGCAAATATAGGGTGTCCGAACGAGAACAGGTAGATTTTGTTTTTGAATAACTAGTCTAAAAGTGAAACAATTGTCAATTTTATGTTACGTATGTTTTATTTAGACCTGACAGTTATGAGTGGAACACTATATCATTTAAATGGACACCTCTGCTAGCCATACAGATGCGCGCCCTTTAAAGCACATTTTGCATGACATTTTCGCATGTTTCAACTTGTATAGCGGCGATATCCTCTCGAATATTGATTTTGAGTTGCTCAATAGTCTGTGGCTTGTTGGTATAGACCTTCCCTTTCAAAAAACCACATAAAAAAGTCTAATGGAGTTAAATCTGGCGATCTTGGAGGCCAGTCGATGTCGCTAAATTTCGAAATTAATTTGTCCGGGAAACATCCTATTCAAAATTTCTCTTGTGTCGCGTGCTATGTGCGACGTGGCGCCATCTTCTTGAAACCACATGTCACGTAGGTCCAAATCCTCCAATTGCGGACCGAAAAAGTTGTTAATCATGTCCCGATAGCGTTCGCCATTGACTGTAACAGCATTGCCATGAGCGTTCTCAAAAAAGTATGGACCAATCACACCTCCAGCCCACATAGCGCACCAGACTGTCACTCGCCGAGGATGTAGAGGCTTCTCGTGTATCTCTCGTGGATTTTCGCTTCCCCAAATACGGCTATTTTGATTGTTTACGAAGCCACTGAGGTGGAAGTGAGCCTCATCACTCATGATGATTTTCTTCCATAATTCAGGGTCATTTTCAATGGCTTCTAACATCCAATTACTGTAATTACGACGCCGTTCGTGGTCTGCAGGTTGAAGAGATTGCGTCAGCTGGATCTTATATGGGTGTAGGTGTAGATCTTTACGCAAAATTGTGTGTAAAGATGTCCGAGATAGGCCAAGTTCTTGTGAACGGTGTCTGATGGAGGTGCCCGGCATTTCAGCTACACTTTCACGCACAGCAGCAATGTTTTTCAATGAACGAGTGCTCCGAGGTGCTGGAGGCCTTGAGCGATTCACGACCGAACCAGTTTCTTCAAATACCGCCACTAAACGCTGAATTGTGCATACTGCAGGCACATGATTACGACTCAAAATTTCACGTAATTTACGCCGAGTCACCGCAATTGAACACTGATTTTGATAATAAGTTTTAACTATTGAAACGCGTTGTTCATACGTGTACCTCTCCATAATGAATTTGCCACGTCTCTATTTGACGTATGCCAAATATGAAGTGACAGAAACAAAATCCACAGAAATGGCGGGCAATTCAAATCTACCTGCTCTCGTTCGGACACCCTGTACTTACCTATACTCCAGAGGATGTTACTTTTCTAATAGCTTGGATACCTTCACATGTTGACACAGAAGGAAATAAAAAGGCGGATAAATAAGCAGAGAAAAGTAGGAATAACAGAAACCAAATAAATGTGGGGATGAGTAAAACAGAGATCAAAAGCTTAATTAAAAGAATAATAACTAAGGAATGGACAGTAGAGTGGGATGGAAGACTGAAGGGCAGACATGCATATAAATTGTTCATGGCTCCAACAAGAACGTGTCAGGTATCTAGAGAACTAAAAATTCCTAGCAATAAGGGACTTCTTAGTCTGCCACTAGGAATGGGCTATGTTAGAACAGAAGAACCTTACTGGACAGAGTGTTTAGAAAAATATAATAATACAGAGCATTTCCTACTAAAATGTGGGAAGTCTGAACAACAGAGAAAACCAATATTGGATTATTTACAGGCATGTAATTCATCCGTGACTGTGGAACCGGTGTTGAGAATAGACAGGCCTAGAGAACTGCACAATTTAGTAAAACTGTATATAACAAGAACGATAATTAATAAATAAGGATCAGTGAGGATGCGGGGTAGTCTGATGGGGTGCTCGTGTAGATGATGGCAGCTAATTGGTGGATTTGGTATTATCTCGGATGCCCCTGGGCTTTCTCACCCCTTTCACGTTGTTGACAACAAGGCAGTTATGAGAGACTTTGTTTATTTTTTGTTTTGTTTTCTTTGTTATTTATATTTATTGTTTGTTTGTTTCTTGGAAAGGGGAGGTCACACAAATACATTTATTCAATTTTGGTTTTGATTTACTCTATTTGTACTGAGTAGAGGGGGAAAGAAGATACTATATTTAGATATTGGAAGTCCGATTTTATCGTCTTGAATTTGTTACACTATTTGTCTTAATTATAAACCATCAAGGGTTGAACGGGATACTTTGTTTTTAAAAAAATAAAAGTTACTAGTACATCCTTTTTGTCGTTTTATGCGAATAAATCTCACATCCTGCTACTTTGGAGAATTAATCTAATACTTACTTACTTAGTCGTTCCCCTTCTACCGTGAGGTGTAGAGGTTTGGAAGAGAGAGCGCCAGACCATTCTATCAGCTGTCTTCTTCCTGGCCTGGTTCCATTCTAGTCCTCGGTCCTTCAAAGATTGTCTAATGTTGTCCTCCCAGCGGACTCTGGGTCGTCCTGGAGGTCTGGATCCCTGGCTCTTTGTTTCCCATGCTTGTCGTGGTAGCCGATCTTCTCCCATTCTGCAGACATGGCCAAACCATCTTAGTTGGGACTGTTCTATTTGGGTCTGCAGCGGATGGGATTTTAGGCCTTGACGGATCGTCTGGTTGCGGACCATGTCTCTTCTTGTTACTTCAACCACTTTCCTCAGATACCTCATTTCTGAGGTTTGGATCTGGATTTTGTGGGTTGTAGTCATTGCCCACGACTCGCATCCATATGTCAAGACTGGGACATAGGTGGAGCGGTATACAGCCATCTTCGTTTTCTTACCAACCTCTTTCTTGCTGAGGAATCCACGATTTATGGCCTGAAAAAGTCTCCCAGCCGCTGCTTTTCGAGTGGCCAACTCTTCTTTGATGCCTCCCTTTCGGTCTATAATAGCTCCGAGATATTTAAAGTGGTCGACCTGCTCCAGGACCTGTTCTCCCAACTTAATCTGATGTTTTCTTTCTTCTCGTGATATCACCATGGATTTTGTTTTAGAGCTGCTTATGACCATCCCTCTCTTCTCCAGCTCTTCCTTCCAGACTTGCAGGTTGGATTGGAGATGTGCCTCTGATTTAGCAATCAGGGCAACATCATCAGCAAATGCCAGCTCCGAAATATAGACCTGTCTCATCTTCCAGTACCCCACTGAATACTTTCTTGTTCTCTCCTTACATGCCTTGATGACATCGTCCATAAGGAGTATGAAGAGGTAAGGTGATAGGATATCACCTTGTCTTACACCAGTGGTGGTTCTGAACTCTTCTGACTTATGGTTTGCTGTCCTCACATAATTTCTGCAAGACTTGTAGAAGCTCTGTATAGCATGAATCAGAGGTGCTGGAATATTCTTCCTTGCCAAACAGTCCCAAAGTTTGCTCCAGGGGACCCTGTCAAACGCCTTTTCCAGATCTATGAAACAAAGATGGATCTCACTCTTATACTCAAGGGCCTTTTCACTCAGCTGTCTGAGTGTGAAGATTAGGTCTTGAGTACTTCGGTTTGCTCGGAATCCGCACTGGACCTCATCCAATTGTGGCTCAGCTAGGCGTCGGAGTCTCTGCTCTAGGATTCTAGAGTAGATTTTACCAGGGACACTGAGAAGGGATATGCCTCTATGGTTTCCACATTGTCGATTGTCACCTTTTTTGAAAATTGGTGTTATGATGGCAATCTCCCAATCCTTTGGTATGGTCTTGTTGCACCATGCTGCCTGTAGGACCTTTAAGAGTAATAGGTCGCCTGATGCTCCCATGTACTTAACCATTTCTGGTGTTATACCATCATGCCCTGCTGCTTTGCCCATCTTGATTTTCTCTAGTGCTGCCCTCAGTTCTTCCATCTTTATGTCATCTTCACCATCATTGGTTTTCTCTTCTGTGCTAGTGGTTATCATTTCTGATGCTTCATCATGCTCACCATCCAGGAGTTCTGAGAAATATTCTTTCCATCTTTCCATTACTTCCTTCGGGGCAGTAAGCAATTTGCCTTGCTTGTCCTTTATAAATTTGAGAGGGCATTGTTTTTCTTTCCTCATGTTCTTTAGGGTCTTATAGAACAATTTCTGGTTTTCTTGTGCATCTTTTTCTAGCTTTTCTCCAAATTCTTCCCAGGACTTCTGTTTTTGCTGCTAGCACTTTGTTCTTTGCTTCTGTTCTGAGTGTCACATATTCTCTATATTTTTCCATTTGTCCTGTTGTGTTTTTAGCTCCTAAGTATTGTTTCCATGCCATTTTCTTCTCTCTTATTTTCTCTTTTGACTTCCTCTGTCCACCAAGGTGTCCTCTTTCTCTGGTTCCCAAGTCGGACTTCACCGCATGCTTCTGCAGCAGCTGTCTTTATGATATCCTTGAATTTATTCCAGAGGGTTTCCAAGTCATCAGGTCGTTCTTCTGTGTTGCTCACTGCTGTAGCAATAAGCCCCTGATATCTGGTCTTAATTTCTGGCTCTCTCAGCTTGTAGGTCCTAATGCTCATTTCTCCTGCTCGTTTACTTGGTTTCTTGCGTGATGTTAGGCAGTTCCTAGGCTGAGCAACTCTTTCAGTTGTTCGTTTGATTGTTAGCAGGTAGTGATCACTTCCAATCTCTGGCCCCCTCCAGACTCTTGCATCTCGGACATATCTGAATGAGCTTCTCCGAACAATGGCATAGTCGATCACTGACTTCTCATTCTTGGTTGGTTCACATCTAGTGTATGCATGTATGCGCTTATGGGGGAACTTTGTGTTTGTAATGATCAGATTCGAATTAATCTAATACATCTCTTAATTTCTTAATTTTAATGTAACATTCCTTGCCTTTAAACACCGCCTTTGGACTAGAAAAGAAGCGCAAACGAAATACTGAATCACGTCAAAACCGAAATTTGAAAGGGAAACTACTCTGAATTTCAAGAAAACAACATGGCAGGGTTGGAACTGTTGTCTGACCAAGGTTATCGAACAGATGGGAGGAAGCCAAATGAATTAAGAAGAATTCTGTTCAAGAAGGGAATTTTCAAGCAAGCAGATGGATCAGCCTATCTCGAACAAGGAAATACGAAAGTTTTGGCCGCAGTTTACGGTCCTCATGAGGTATGTACCACGTAAACAAATAGGCCTAACGAAAATAGGTAGGCTAGGCCTATTCATGTTAAGGAGTGAAAGAAAGAAGGAAGGATGGTACTAGACAACAGAAAATTACGCGAAGTAATAGACATTCAAGAGATTCGAACCCGGTAAATCCAAATGATGCAACATAGAGATGAAAGCTGATGATATAGCTAATAAGTGGCGAGGCTGAACGGAAGAGAAGTGAGACGTGTTCATGGATGTCATCCAAATAACGAAGGCTACTCGTCAATCCCCAGAGATGAAAAACCCGTACACAAAATCTGAAACACCTGTACAACAATACGAATAATTTGTAAAGAAAAGAAAAAGCTATACAAAGACAGAAAAAACCATACAACGACCGTATTGTTCTTTGAGAAAACAAAAGAGCAATTTTTTTTTCCCTTTCGCACACATTTTTGTTTAGGCTATTGCTTTTTCGGCTGATGGGAAGGATGGTGAACTGGAGGCTGCCATATTGGTCTATGGCTGCCATATTGGTCTATTTTTGGCAAGTGGCTATGATTATGAATAATGTATGTAATTGTGGCGTTTACACGGTTACGTATGAGATGATATATGTAAATGCGATAGTTGGGGCAGTTATTTGTGGCATTGAGAAAGGGGGGGGTGCACTTTAGGGTGGCAGTACTTTGCGGGGGGGGGGGGGGGGGGGGGTTGGTGGCATTGAGAAGGGAGGGTGCACTTTAGGGTGGCAGTACTTTGCAGAGCGGGGGGGGGGGTGCACTTTAGGGTGGCAGTACTTTGCAGGGGGGATTAGGGTTAGGTCTATGTCTGCATTTTCATTTTAGAACACATCTGCTATTGTTTTGACACATTGTAATTTTGCTCAACTTCGCGCACTAACCTTGACCCAAAATCCAACCCTTGTTCAAGCTTGCACCATTGGAAAAAAGAAAAAAAATAGCCTCTAAACCACAGAGTTTGCACTCACTGTCAAGCAGAAATAGGGCATAGGTGTTTAGGTTAGTATTAATAATAGGTATTTTACATTGTGTCAAAGCGATACAGTTGCATTGCAATAACGTTTGGGCAAAATGACAGACCTTCTTCCACTATCCTTCCCATTTACCGCTTTTTCCTTGTTTGTATTGGTGCGATTCTTCATGTAGGATGTAATAGGAAACTCAATACGGAGCATTACAACAACATCTCTCTCTCTCTCTCTCTCTCTCTCTCTCTCTCTCTCTCTCTCTCTCTCTCTCTCTCTCTCTCTCTCTCTCTATATATATATATATATATATATATATATATATATATATATATATATATATATATATATATATATATAAAAAGGATCCCGTTACACACCCATTGAGGCATATTGGGAATATGGTGTTAGGCCCATATTTTCTTGACCATCAGCACACAAGGGGCGATGTGGTCAGCATCACACTGGCCGCCTTAACCTTCCCAGAGTTGCTCTGGTACTCAATTCATGAGGCTGGGTCGACCCTGGAGCCATTTGTGGTCTAAAAAATCCCACCTCAACTGGGGATCGAACCATGGACCACTGAGCTAGGAAGCCAGTGCACTAACCACTGCGCTACCGCGGCTCTCATATATATTAATAATTAAGCAAAAAACCTGTCCAGAAAGTATGTCATCATCATCATCATCAGTTGCCATCTCCACAACAAAGGTTGGCTGTAATGGATCTCCAACGTCTTCTGTCTCTTGTCTTGGTGGTGACTCTGATAGACTGTTTCCTGTCCATCTCTTGATGTTATCTTCCCACTTATAGCGCTGTCTTCCCCTTGCACGTTTGCCTTAAACTCACCCTTCTATTATGGTCTTCTGCGAGGTGTTATGCCTTTTTATGTGGCCCAAGTATTTTAGCTGCCGAACTTTGATCTCCCTCATTAGTTCTCTTTTCATACCTAGATTTTCTAGGACCTCCTTATTTGTTTTCTTCTCTTTCCATGAGATGCGCCCCATTCTTCTATCTTCTTCTTCTTCTGCATTCGTCCTAAAAAGGACGTTTGTTACGTTGTGTCACCGTTTACAGCAAAGCTGCAATATCTGCACCTTTCGGCCCGACACATCTGTCTTCGGCATGGCATTTTTGGGACCGGGTTAGCCTTCCCTCTTCGATCCCTACTCTCTCAGCCAGACTGCAGTGATGCAGCCTGTTTCCAGGACCACCACTTGGAGGTTGAGTAGGGTCTTGGACAGCTCTGGTTCGCTGACCCTGACGGCAAGCAGTCAAGCTAAGGGTCGCTTACTGCATTCCTCACTTTTGATGCGTCTTCAGTCCCATTCTTCTATATATCCACATTTCAAGAGTCTCAATTCATTTTTCCAATTGCTTTTTTATTGTCCATGTTTCTACACCATACAGTAGTGAAGAAAATATATACGTCATATATATATATGTATATGACATTTTATGATTCTGTTTTAAATTGAGAGTTAACTGTTTAGATGTCAGTATGTGTCTCATGTTGTTGAATGTAGCTTTGGCCATTCCTATTCTCTTCTTGATTTCTGTTTCACATCTGCCATCTTCTGTAATTATGACCAAAATATGAGAAGCTCTTGGCTTGTTCTAGTATTTTCCCATTTATGCTTATCTTTACTGTGGGCTTATCGTCTGTTTTGCTAATTGTCATAGTTTTTGTTTTCGCAATGTTAATGTCCAATTCATATTCATGACTTATACTGTTCACTTGCTTCACTAGTTCTTGTAAATCCTGTTCACTTTCAGCTAATGACATAGTATCATCTGCACATCTAAGGTTGTTTATTGACCTTCCACTGATGTTCAGTCCTGGCATTTCCTGTATCTGTTTGAAAATTTTTTCGGTGTATAGATTAAATAGGCAGGGGGACAGCACACAACCTTGTCTAACACCTCTCATACAGAAAAGAATAAAAAGTAAGGTAGACAGTGAAGTCCAAGAAGAGCAGTTTGGTTTTAGACGGAGCAGCGGAACAAGAGAGGCAATATTTTGCCTAAGAATATTAGTAGAAAAATTACAAAAAAGAATGTACATGTGCTTCATTGACTATAAGAAGGCTTTTGACAGAGTCTATCACGAGAAAATAATTGAATGCCTCAAAGACATATGTACTGATGGAAAAGACATAAGAATACTCAGTAACCTTTATTGGAAGCAAACTGCTACAATAAGATCTGGAAGGAATTCTTCACCATACATAGACATAAACAGAAAGTATGTACAGCTGTACAAATCTTAAAACAAAAAAAGCCTGTGCAGAATATGGGTAACTTGTACTAGTTGGAATGTATGAAATAAGTTGCCCACATTGTTAAAGTTAGGATTAAGGTTAGGGCTAGGATTGTACATTTGAGTACACAAGTTTATTCACTACATTCTGCTGTACTGAAGCTAACTGGTGTACAAGCTTCCAGCCTAGAGTTACCCTAAGCTTACCTCTTTTTACTGTGCCTTATTTCTTTTTTTTTAAGGCCTTCCTCATTTCAACCAAGTAGCAAATACTGCAGACACACATGAGATCATGATGAAATATATTGTATAATTGTTAGGTGTAAGTTTTCACATAATCAGGCTGTATGCTCAATATGCCATCATGTCCCATTCTTTAACAAGCCCAGTTTGTTTTATCTCAGTACATATTTTTTTTTTTTAACTTGTGAAATCGTGACAGTGCTACACTTCACATGTGTTAAATGCAGTAGTGCACCTGCAGGCTAATATTAATGTGTTTTTCTGTCAACTAGTATTTCCCAACCTTTTTTCCCCATGGAGGACCCCCTAAAATGTAACCCGCTGAATCCCCTCTTATACAAACATATAGAGCCCAGAAAAAGTTGATAGCAAGTCATAAAATAATGGCCTTGTGGTATTACTTTATTGCAGATAAGAGGAGGCAAAAGCAAGGCTTTACATGACAAAGTCCTCATCAACTGCCAGTACAGCATGGCAACTTTTAGCACACAGGATCGCAAGAGGAGACCCAGAGGAGATAGAAAGTCTCTAGAGATGACCACACATCTGAAGCAAACATTTGATGCAGTTATTTTGACTGAGCTGTATCCAAAAACTCAGATTGATATTTATGTCGAGGTAAATTATATTTATGTAGAAGAATTTGGTATTTATTTAGAGGTAATTGATATCTATCCTCATTCCACACAACCTGCCTAAGTAAAATTCTTCAAATTTTTTGGCCTAATACCATCTCCAACCAGGAACTGCTTACATGGTGCTTTCAAAAAGGCATGCATACCATCATTGCGGGCAGACACTGGAACTGGGTTGGCCATGTCCTCAGAAGGGACCCTGACATCATCACCGAACTGGTGACACGGAACTGGAGGACTTGGCGTGAAATTGCTGAGTACCTTATGCTCCTCGTGGAAGTAAAGGATAATAAATGGTAAATGTATATTTGCTGCGTGTAATTATTCCCACCAACTTCCTGGTCTGCTCTTAAGTGACAATAGTGGGCGGGAGATTTGGTTCCAGGAGAGACAGAGAAAGGAAAGGACCAGCTTCCTCAGACATAATCGTAAGATGATACGGGCATGATGTTGTACATGGGGCTAGCAACCTCATCGAGGGAAGCAAATTGCTACAGAAACTACTGCTCCAGGAGCTGCGGAGCCTTGGTGCAGGCTGTTTAGATTGAGTGACTGCTTCTCCTTAGAGGTGACTAAAATTTCTGAAGAGATTACTGATTTAAGACTTTAATTTATGGTTTTAGGTAGAGGTGGTTAGGTGACTGATTTTAGGTAGAGGCAGCTGATATTTAAGCAGTTATTTCATCAGATGTTTTCTTAATGCTCCCTTGTATCAAATGGGTATTAACACTCACTTGTATCAAACAACTGTTAATGTTCCCTTGTATTAAATGTCTCTTAACACTCGCTTGTATCAAATAACTATTAATGTTCCTTTGTATCAAATGTCTCTTAACACTCACTTGTATCAAATAACTGTTATTGCTCATTTGTATCAAATAAGTCTTCAATGCTAACTTGTATCAAGTAACTCCTAATACTTGTATCAACTACCTCCTAATTCTCACTTGTAATGTATCAAGTAACTCCTAATACTTGTATCAAATACAATACTCACAAAGAAAGAAGCAGCTAATGTTTTTGCTCAAAAATTCTCACTTGAGAGCCAGATAAATGTTCCGCTGAACAGAAAACAGGAAACTAGCAAAGAGCGAGAACTTTACCAAAATATACCAACTGTTCCAGAAGAGCACATGACATCAAACCTCACCATGAGAGAGCTAGAGGCAGCCATTGTATCCCTTAAACAAAGAAAGTCACCTGGAAAAGACAGGGTAACAAATGACATGCTTAAAGAGCTAGGGCCTAATGCCAAGAAAGCCCTCCTCAAGATTATGAACTATAGCTGGAAGCGTGGAATTGTACCACAAGCCTGGAAAGAAGCAGTACTAGTTCCAATCCTCAAAAAGGACAAAGACCGAATGGACCCCAACAGCTACAGACCCATCAGCCTTCTAAGCTGCATGGGAAAGCTTATGGAGAGAATGATCAATACCAGATTAAGTTGGCACCTCGAAGAAAAACAAATTTTACTGCATCAACAGGCAGGCTTCAGGCAACATAGGTCTACAGAGGACCAAGTCACCTACATTGCACAGGAAATCGAAGATGCTTTCCAAGAAGGAAAGCACACTTTAGCAGTCTGGGTAGACATGGAGAAAGCATTTGATAAAGTTTGGAAAGATGGGCTAAGAGTTAAAATGCTTAAATATGGAGTCTGTGGAAGAATGTATAACTGGATCAGCCACTACCTAACAAACAGAACAGCTAGAGTGCAGGTGCACGGACAATTAAGCAAAAAGACTACAATGGAACATGGAGTTCCACAGGGTGGGGTTTTTTCCCCAACACTCTTCCTTATATATATATATAAATGATATAACAGAAAACATCCACAAGAATGTCCACAACTCTCTCTATGCTGATGACCTGGCCATGTGGACTTCAGAAGAATACATCACCACAGCAAGAGTGCGCATGCAGGATTCACTGCTAGCCCTTGAAAGTTGGTCCAGAAAGTGGTTGCTCAAAATAAATGAACAAAAAACTACACACACTATTTTTACCTTGTCAAATAAACCACAGCAAGCAAAGCTACAACTAAATGGGCAGGCAGTACGAGATGAAATACCAACATACTTAGGAATCACACTAGACCGCCGAATGACATGGAAACCACAGATAAACAAAATACAGCTAAGGGCAAAACTTCGCATGGCCATCATGAAAAAGTTAGCTGGTACCACATGGAGTGCTGATGAGAATATCCTCAAAAAGCTGTATACAAGCAGAGTCAGACCTGCTGTGGAATACGGCATCACAGCTTGGTCGACGGCAGCAAAGTCAAATTTTGACAGACTCCAAAACCAAGCAGCCCGTATTATAACAGGGGCCCTAAAGTCCACACAAATCAACCATATGGAAAACATTATAGGGCTACAGTCAATGGAGGATAGACGTGACAGCAGAGTCCTACAACAAGCTGAAAAATTTAAGAGACTCGAAGGACTTCCCATGTTCCAAAGAATGAATAAGCTAGGAAGAGACAGGCTCAAGCGAACTAACTTTGTGGCCCAAGCAAAAGAAAAAATTAGCAAAAATACCATGCTAGCAAGCTCAGTTGCAAAGAAAATCCCAACAAGCTCAACTATCCCACTGTGGAAAATAAGATGCTTTCCTGAGTTAAAATCTGATATTCCAGGCATTGAAAATAAGGGAACACAGGCAGAAACACAAAGAAAGTGTATAGCAACCAAGTATATTGACCAAAAATTCCCAGCAAAGCTTTGGACACATGCATATACTGATGGTTCAGAAAAAAATGCAGTTGAAAATGGGGGTGCCGTCATCCTCATAAAATTAAAGAATAGAATCCACTCTATGGCAATTGCCACTGACAAATACTAACTTCAGTGCTGAAGCAGAAGCCCTGAAACAGGCAGCTGAAACTCTTATTGAATGCAAAGCACAGGCAGAAAAACAGATAGTAGTCTTTACAGATGCCCTCTCAGTAATATCTGCGCTGAAGAGCCACCAAACTAAAGGATTGAAAGATCTGATAATCTCCCTTGAAAGACTGGCCAAATGCTTCAACAAGTGCACTATCTAGTGGATACCAGCCCATTGCAACATACCAGGAAATGAGGAGGCAGACAAACTTGCTAAGGAAGGAGGTGCCTTACAACAAAATGATATAGAGACAACTTACGCAACGGCAAAGACTATACTATAAAGGCTACATTCAAGTCCAAATGGGAAAGCGAGCACCCGGGCCATTTGAAAAATGATGCACATCATCAACTATCCAGGAAAGAACAGGTCATCATTTTTCGGCTACGCACTGGACACCACAGATTGAGATACCATCTATACCACAAATACAAAATTGGTGCAACAGATCTCTGCACCTGCGGTACCAACCCGATGACAGTCGAACACCTGCTGCAGTACTGCCCAACCTACAGAAATGAACGGAGTAGCATATGGCAACAACCCACTTCTGTCAACGAAAAACTGTTTGGAGATGTCGGGAACCGTGAGTTGACTACTGCCTTTATTAGAGTCATAAATGTGGAGGTCTGAAGGGGAACGAGGAAGAAGAAGTATCAAATACCTCCTAGTACTCACTTGTATCAAGTAACTCCTAATACGTTTATCAAATACCTCCTAATACTCACTTGTACAGTATAACATTTCTCCTAATTCTCCCTTACATCACTCCATTGTGTCAGGTTCTTCAGTCTGATGGTGGAAACTACTGTGCCAGCGTGAATGCAGCTACCCTAGCTCTTATAGATGCAGGAATTCCCATGAAAGACTATGTCATCGCTTGTTCCGGTAGTTTTATTAAGGAGACACCAGTGGTCGACATTAACAATTTGGAAGAGTCCAGTGGAGGAGCTGAAGTCATTATGGCTATATTGCCCAGGTGTGATCAGGTAATGCCAATGATTGTGTAAATAGATGTTGAGGTAATGAAACATCTAACAGGGTTGTTGCCTTGTTTGGATAACTTTTGAACCAGTTCACAGTAGCTGACCTTTGGCCACTGACTGCTTTGACAGTCGTCTGCAAAGGATCAAACAAGAAGACAGTAACTGACCTAGTGCAGGACATGTTAAATAACTGTTGTTGGTGATCTATTCTCTAGAAGTTTGCTTGTTAAGCTACGATGGTAGAGAGAAAGAGAGAGAATAAATGAACAAAAATAACAAAGAAAATATACATTATCCATTTTTACTTCTTTTTTTTTCTCCCTGAATCACAAGCAGAGAGAGAATAAGTGAACAAAAAAATAGGCATTATCCCTTTTTTTACATTTCTTCCCTGAATCACAAGCAGAAAGAGAGGGAGAATAAATGAACACCAAAAAAAATAGACATTATCCCTTTTTACAGGCTGTTCTTTAACTTGCAACGTATGTCACCCTGTTGTCACCTTTAAATCTTGCAATCGACTTTTCAATGATTTCCAGATGAGCGATAGCTCTGAAAATTGGCATAGTTGTGTATTCCCCGTGACAATACAATAATCAGTCAATATTCAGACAAAAAGACTGGGGCGCTTAAGCGCTCATCATATATTTTATCCATAGGTGTCTAATGAAGTATAAAGCAGAAGTTAATTTCACATAGAATCAGCGCCCCAGGCTTTTTGTCAATTTGATGTTACATTTTTACTGCAAGCTATAAACTCCTTGAAAAATTATTTTTGGGTTTTTAGTGCATTCAAAGCCTGTGTTTAAAATATTTTTTTTTAATTTTTACATTTCTTCCCTGAATCACAAGCAGAGAGAGAGAGAGAGAGAGAGAATAAATGAACAAAGAAAATAGGCATTATCCATTTTAACATTTATTTCCTGAATCACAAGCAGAAAGAGAGAGAGAGAATCATTGAACAAAGAAAATAGGCATTAACCCTTTTTTTTACATTTATTCACTGGATCACAAGCGTAGAGAAAGGGAGAATAATTCATATCTACAGAGAATTGAGTGAATTGTCTGAACAGAAAAATGCATCATTTTAAAATGAGCGATTGAACAATTATTCATGTTCTGTAAGGTATGGACAATATTTTTGTTTCATTTCAGTCAGTTCTCATTATTCATTCATTTCTTTTCCCTTATTTTGCTCCTATTGGTCCCCCTGCAGAAAGCCTGCACCAACGCATTTATGTGCTCTTTGAAGTGGGGAGGTTTCTGTCGCAATCTGTTTTACATAATGAAGATGCCAGCCCCATGAACAAACATCACATCTTTTGGTGAGGGTGTGGTAATCCCATTCTTTCATTGCCTCCTCAAAGAATTGTTGTCCCCCCCCCCGCCCCCCCCCCCCCCCCCCCCCCCCCCCCCCCCCCCCCCCCCCCCCCCCCCCCCCCCCACCCCCCCCCCTCCCCCCCCACCCCCCCCACCCCCCCCCCCACCCCTCCCCCCCCCCCCCCCCCCCCCCCCCCCCCCCCCCCCCCCCCCCCCCCCCCCCCCCCCCCCACCCCCCCCCGCCCCCCCCCCCGCCCCCCCCCCCCCCCCCCATAACCATTAAAGCGTGTGGAATTTCTTTATAGGCTTCATTCATTGCTTATATCCTTAGGTTCACTACTAATGTTCTTTCCGATATATTACTTTTTCATTTTTTAAACTCTTTTATTGCCCATTATCTTCTGTGACACGTGGGTGGAGCTACTTTTCCCAGTTCTTGGGCATTTCTTGTTTGGGGCAGCAGCTGTGGTTTATGTCTCACAAATCTGTTTTCATTGAACTTTCTCAGATAAATACTGTTGCTCCTTGTATGGTATGCTGGGTAGTCACAGCTGTTTTATAAAACTTTACATTTTTGCATAAACAGATTGTGATAAGCACATATGTTTTATAAATTAAACAAATTGTGATAAGCACAGATGTTTTATAAAACTTTACATTTGTGCATAAGCAAATAGTGTTAACACTCTTCAGACCGGATATATAAAAAATCGTTCCAAATGGAACGATGACTTTTGAAGTAAAAAAAAGCACATTTATTTTTTAATTTTGACTTCAAATCTATGTTTTATATTAAGAATACACGTTAAAAATTATATTTGTGCTAAAAAATATACAGCTTTCACTTATTTTGACTTTGAAATTACACGCAGAAAAACGTAAACACCGAATTTGTCCGTCCGCCATTTTGGATTTTTTCCGATCAACTCGACTTAACAGGTCGTAAACAAAATGCAGCCTGAAAATGACTACAATGCATCTAGTGATGTACATTCCTGTTTTGATGATTATTCAGAGGACTTGGAAACGTCTGATGAGTTGGATGGCAAAAATACAGCTCAGAACAACTCAGATCACCAGCCGTACATGTAAAGGTAATGTTACTTCGTTAACGAAATGACAACTGATTTTGAAAAGTAGTAAAACAGTCGTTTTAGTGGGCTATTGTAGTCAGTATAGCTGCTTTCTGTTTGTTTTTGAAAAAAAGAAACAAATATTTCACCTTTCAAACAGTTAACAAAGAACTCATGACACCAGGAAATAAATATAAAGTGGATCTGACGTAACTTCTGAATCAGCTGATTTTTCGGACCTCATTTGCCCTGTGTTTCTACTTTTAAAAATTATTATTTACATCATATGACTTTATGATTGACAGTATTCCTTTGTACGGAAAATGTAATGTGTGTCAATTTTCCTGTGTACACTAAACTGTAACTTTGAATTCTATTGTTGATCTGTAAAAATTAATTTTAAATTGTTCTTCTTGCAGATGTTTTGGTTATGATGGACTTGATGAAGGCCCACCTTCCAACCCTCCACCTTTTTTGCCTGAGAGGGTTCCAGTCTGCAACTGTCAGAGGTAAGCACCAGAGAAAATACTAAGCAGTTTTTGAGACCCATTGACTTCTTCAAACTGTAATTTTATGAAAGAATATAAGAAAATATATATAAGAAAAGGGTGTTTTCTTTTTGACAGTATAAGAGACAAGCCAACAAAATGGGGGATGAAATTATGGGTTCTTGCTGATGCTGTTAGTGGATATACTTTGATGTTTATTTAGGTAGGATCACTGCAAATGGACCATTTGGTTTAGCTTATACTGTAGTTAGTTATGAAAGTAGTGGACAAGAGTGACCAGCCAATTAACAAGTACAATGTTTTGAGAAAGACCAATAAATATTGGATAACTCTTTTTTTCATTTTCTGGATATTGCTATGGTAGATGCTTACATTTTATTTCAAGACTAGCAGAAAAAACACCCAGATGTGGAAGACCAGCTAGATATGGTCAGCTAGATCTTACAGAAGAACTAATCCGGAATTGGGGAACATAAGTTTGTATGATGATGCACTATTCGCTTCAAAGCCACCAGTTTTTTCTCAGCACACCATGGACCCCAAGTTTACAGAAACAAAAAGAAGTTGTAAGCTTTGATATCAGATTGTAAAGATTGAAAGAAAAATAAAAAGTTAAATGTAAAGTTTGTGATATTTTTTTAAAATGTTTTCATGCAGGTAGGAATTGTCTGTCAGAATACCACAAGCCTTAGTAGGAAATATATAAAGATGTGTTGAGTCTTTATTATGTCACCCTCATAACTGATTTTATTTATGTGTTAGTGATCATACAGTGTTACACTAGAAATATGTCTACTGAAGTCATATTTCATTATTTTAGCTAAGATGTTGCAGCTACCTAAAATAACTGTAATGTATTCAGCGGAAGATTTTAAAAAAAATTGTGTGTGTGTGTGAAAAGCATAGTTATGTAACATTTCAAAAATTTGCATAATTTTGTTATTTAATGTTGAATTGTTTTGGAAATGTAACATATAATGCAGAAATGGTCAGACTACAATAAAATATGACTGTTGTTAATTGTTCTGATAATACTTTATTTTTTTCTTCTTTGTGAAATATCATGTTTATAATTTTTGTGTATTTTTCCTGTTGACTTTCCTTCAATTTTTTAAAACTCGCATCAATATAAATTTTTAAAATATTAATTTTACATCTAAATATGGTAGTCTGTTCAATTACAAACAATTTGATGTATAACACTCTTGGGTAGACTTCAAATTATAATGTATCAAGGAACATTAGAAGTCAGATATGTCAGAGTATGAGAAAATGATACAAAATATCAGGTCTGAAGAGAGTTAAGCACATGGTTTTATAAAACTTCACATTTTGTATAAGCAAATAGTGTTAAGCACATGGTTTTATAAAACTTTAAATTTGTGCATAAGCAAATTATAATAAGCACAGCTGTTTTATAAAACTTGACATTTGTGCATAAACAGATTGTGTTCTTGGAAATGAACTCTAAACTACATGAGGATCATTTGCCATCAGTCATGAACCAGATCATGGCAGGGTGCAGGGATATCTTTAATGTACTAAACCAGAGGGTGAGTTCTTATGCTGGTTGTTGTGGTCATCGATTATCACTGGGTTTGTTGGTGAAATGAATACATATTATGAGTTTAAATAGCTTTCCAACCTTCTATAGCACGTTCACTTTTGAAATATCTGAGCAATAACTTTTACTCCTGAAAAGAACCAGTTTCACTTCAGATATCAGGGTGCTGCTTCCTGTTTGGTTCATGGGCATGGCAAATAGAAAAAACAAATGTAAAAGAAAAAAAATGAATATTATATAAAACTTTTGAAAAATTTAAAATGACGCATGCTGACACTAAGGAGAAATGCTGGCATTTATAAGTGAACTGAGTGGTGCAGTTTCTTCTTCGTTCATCCTGAAAAGGACGTTGGTTGCGTTGTGCCCGTTTACAGCGGAGCTGCGATATTTGCGCCTTTCGGCCGACACATCTGACTTCAGCACGGCATTTTTTGGGACCGGGTTTGCCTTCCCTCTTTGATCCCTACTGTGGTGCAGTTTGAACGTTCTTGGTCAACTTCTCAAAAACAGCAGTCATCTTCATTCACTGTGACCTAAGGTCAAAGGTAAAGGTAGTCCCATAGCAGATACTGCTGTAGGGGAGTGAAGCGTTAGAGACTTTACTATACTAGGTCCAGCTTAGAGAGGTGGGGTTGACCAGTTTCCATCCTCGCTGCCATTTCCTTCCCTAACTCAGAGTCAGGTACCCATTTACAGCTAGGTAGACTGGAGCATGACATCACCATATTTTGAACCTGGTACCTTTGCCACGAGAGGCTACTGCTTTAATCACTGTGCCAATAACACTCCTTGACCTAATAATAATAATATACTTACTTAGCCATTTCTCTTTTACTGTGGATGTAAAGGTTTGCCAGAGGAGCACCATACAATCCTGTTGGCTGTGGCCGTATGTACTCAGATAATAATTTCAGTGTTAAAGGAAAAAACTGCAGACATATTAAACAGTTGTTTAGAATTAATGCTTGAGGCTAGAGAACAATCACAAAATTTAATTTGAGATCGTTAATATTTGGGATTGGTGATATGTAGATTATATCTGGTTTTGGTAGGTGGAGTTGACTTCTGCGATTGATGAAATCGTATGTTTTAAATTTCTGTTGCTTGAGGAGTTAGTTCCTCAGCCAGATCACACCAAGCTGTTCTGTGCTGGATTTTCTACTAAAGTTATTTCTGTGTCTTGAAAGAATAAATGAATGCCCCTTATGTTGCTCGGTAAGGTGCATGCTATCACCATTACAGCTGGTCCCATGCTCCAGAGTATATAATTCCCATGTCTTCCCTGTCCTTATTGTCTCCCATCTCTCTTCGCCATGTTTTTAGATCCCCATGTGATGCAAGCACATGACCCTCATTGTGTGCCCTATCAGACTTGGATGTTTTTTTTCTTTCTAATATATGGTTCCAATAGTATTTTCATGTCTTTCCCTTGGTTTTAGTGATGATCCTGCCGTACAACCGAAACACTTACTAGCACTCAGTTATGAACATTAGCAGCTTTTTAATTCTCATTTTATTTTGTCTTCCATGCATCCATAGAACTGACTTGACCTGAAGCTGAAAATTCTTATTTTATATAGGACTTCCTGACTTTCCATTTCACAAGATGAATTTTTTTTAAGGTGTTTACTACTTTTCTTTTTAGCACGCTCCTTTCAGCCATCTACCATTTACATGGAGCTGTTGGTTATATCAGGGCGCAATTCATTTATTGTAATATTTTCTTGTTTTTATTTATTTTATGCTCTATGCTGTATTATTTCTCTAGTAGGTATTTTTACATTTTAGTTATAGTTTATTTTGTTTTATTGTTCAGAAAAATGGTAGTGTCTGTACTGGTGTGCATTTAATGTTGATTGGAGGTTTATTTATAGTCAATATTTATTTATCTGGGGGGAAATCTACCACTGTAGACTACTGGCTAGCATCCTTATTTAATTATTTATTGGTAATTTCCTATCTTTCGTACCTTTTTGCTCCGCAGCGAATATGTATAGTTAGGTGTTGTTTCATAGCGCTTAGGGTTAGAATTAGGGTTAGGGTTTGTGTTAGGGTTAGTGTTAACCATAATCCTAACCCTAACTGCTACGAAACAACACCTAACTACATATATTCACTGCGGACCAAAAAGGTACGAAAGATAGGAAATTACTTTTATTTATATGTTAGCTTTTGTTTTTGTAATATAATGTTTTATTGAGATGACAGTCCCTGTTATCTTATTTATCATTGTTCATGCATCCATCTTTGTCTACGATGCTGCCAAGGTGTATCAGAGCCATCACGCTGTTGGTGTGTGTATTAAATGCAGACAAGGTCTTTAGAAGCATGTAAAAATTACGTCAGGGATTGATGAAAGAAATGTAACTGATCCAGCCAATGTGAAGTTTATTGTAAAAATTCATGTCCACTTCCCAGGTTCAAGATGAACTATGCCAGAAGGCAGCCCAAGACAAACTTGTTGATTCTGGATAGAGGATTTATTATGTTTATTTCCTGTTACTTGTGTTGAATATGTGTGCTGAATGTTCAGAAATACAGTGAGTTGAAAGGTGATTAAACGTAGAAATTTTCTTGGAATGAATGAATAAATGAGTTGGTAGAAAGACTGAGATTTGTCAGTGAATAAATGTGCATCAGTATAAATCAGTATAATGCATGTGAAAGATTCATGAGAGAGAGAAGCACATACCTGACCAGTTTTTAAAATAATTGATTTTGAATAAAGAACAAAGATATTAACATTTTGTATGTGGATGTTCCTACATGGTGTGGAAGCTCAGTGTGTAGACAGCAAGTAAAATAATATGAAGCCTTTTAACACAGTGTGTAGATGAATGTTCCGGATATGAATTAAAGCATTCTCAAAATCATTAAGATGCGTTGCTGAATGTAGATTATTGGTAGTCCTATAGCAAATATTACCGAAGGGGAATGAAGTGTTAGAGACTTCACTATACTAAGTCCAGCTTCTAGAGGTGGGGTGGCCAGCTCCCTTCCCTGCTGCCCTTGCGTTCTCTAACTCAAGAGCAGCCAGATACTCATTTACAGCCGGGTACGCTGGAAAGTGATGAAACCATGTTTTGAATCCTGAACCTTTGCTGTGAGAGACCAGCGCTCTAACCACTCTGCCAATTGGATGCTCGATTGTAGATTATAACAACAGTGCAATTTCTGGTCCTTGGCATGTTCTGTCAACTGTGTTGAATCTTCTCTCCCATTTTCTTGTTGCTAGAATGTAAATGGTGATACAAGGAAGACTACTAACACTTAATACCGTGTAACATCCAAACATGTTGTAAAAGACGACTAAGGAGGGATGGGGTTGGCTACCCCATCCTGTACTTAAGTTAAACCCCACACATGAGCCTAATTGCTGCAACTGTACCCATCTGTATGAGACTGTTCCGCATGTACTGCTCACTTGCCCAGGACTCTCCACAGAAAGATGACAGCTATTGCCAGGCTCCCCAACAATCACAAACACTCTGTACAACACCACTCAACAGTTGCAGAACACATGCAAATTCTTCAGCTTGGCATTGCCTGCTAAAGAGTGACTAGCACAGCAGCCCTAGTTAATCAACAACAACAACCACCCCATCCTGTAGAAGCTTTAAGCCACAAAAACTTCAATAACAGGTGATGTATGCTGTGGGTTATCTCATCAGGTCAATACGGTAGGCATGAAGGCGGACTCTGACATCCTTAAAAAGTGCTAGTTAAGTGGGGCTCTTGTGAAGCTGTGACATACCCAGCTATCAGGCAGTAGATATTTTACTTCTTTGGTCCTTGGCCGCTGACTGATAAAGCAATCAGTGAACCATCACACCTAGTGACGTCTTGTAGGGCAGCAACAGTCTCCACTCTGCTCGGTCGACAGCCATCCTTCATGTGGTGTCCCAGCTCTGGTTCATGCTTAACATCTCCGCCTCTACAGTTCTCCGCCAAGTGGCTTTTGGCTGACCTTGATTTCACTTTCCTTCTGGAGTCCATAGCATGGCAGTTCTGGTGATGGTGTCAGGGTCTCTTCTGATGATGTGGCCATCCCTATTCCAACATCTACCTGCTATGCTGATGCACATGTCCTCTTGGGGGCTCCGAGTTAAGAGATATTTTACTGCTTGGGCATGAACTTAGGAGAACATTGAACAGACTGATGTAATTGACTTCAAAGACATAATGGACAAAGTATGACAACTAAAATTGGGACATGGATTGTTATAGGTAAAGCAGATCAAGAATCACAGTTGATGGAATTCATTTAGAAGTATAAGATAGAAATAATGACGTATAAGATTGAAATAATGGATACTGCCGTATTCTGAAATACTTAAAATAAGGTAGAAATATTGGGTATAGCTGAACATCAAGATACATAGAATAAGATAGAAATATCAGATCATGCTGTACGCTGAGATAACTAAGAATAAGGTAGACATATTAGGTGCTGCTGTAGACTGAGATACTTATAATAAGATAGAAATATGGGATACTGCTTTAGACAGATACTTATAATCAGATAGAAATATGGGAGACTGCTTTAGACTGAGATACTTATAATAAGATAGAAATATGGGGTACTGCTTTAGACTGAGATACTTATAATAAGATAGAAATATGGGGTACTGCTGTGTGTCAAAATATTTAGAATAGATAGAAATATGGGGACTGCTGTATGTCAAGATACATAGAATAAGACATAAATATCAGATTATGCTGAGATAACTTAGAATAAGGTAGAAATATTGAGTACTTCTGTAGACTGAGATATTTATAATAAGATAGAATTATGGGGTAAAGCTGTATGTCAAGATACTTAGAATAAGATAGAAATATTGAGGGTTTGCTGTATGCCAAGATAGAAATATTTGGTAATGATGTCTGTTAAGATTCTGGATGCTGCTGCATGCCAAGATACAACCCATACTAGGCCATCAGCTAAGTAATGCGCAAGTGTAGCGAGAAAAATAATGAACCGCCTTGAAAATGCACAAATCCTTCCGGATACCCTGGGAATCTATAGGCCCATGAAAGTAATATGGGGTAATGCTGGAACATTTGTTTATGATGGGTTCCATGGTAAACGAGATACGGTTGCTATAGCAATTGACCTTGAGGATGCTTAGACCAGTGTGAACTTTGAAATGTTAATGAACAGTGTAATGGCTTGTGGTGTTAACCCTTGGCTAACAAGATGGATAGCAGCTGCATTTCGCTTGGGAACATGGACATCAGAACCAATGTGTATTTGCCCGGGACTACCCCAGGGTTTTCCACTATCACTGGTGCTGTTTAACATCTACACAGTAAAAGTAGCCACCATTCAGCCAACTGGGCTGGGATGAACATTGACTTTTGCAGATGATATACTCATTTACAAGGCTGGCTCTGATTGACAGGAAATGGTCAATAGTCTACACGGGATACTACACGAGGGGTTTTAATGGTGCAAGGAAACTGGCTCTAAAGTCAATCTCAACAAGGCCTGCATGATGTGGTGCTCTTTGAACAACTCCATAGTGAAAGCAGACCTTCCAGATATTACTCTCAATGGACAGAAAATTGAAAGGCAAGACAAGCTGAAGTACCTTGGAGTAACATTTGATCGCGGGGTTCTCTTATAAGCACCGTGTTAATCACATTGTGCAGGAGTGGTCTGGCAACCCTAAAAACATGGAGCAGAGATTACTATTTCTTCTGTATAATCAGCTAGCCATATCGGTAATCAAGTATGGGCTGGGAATACTCACTCTGACTAACACGATTTAAAGGACTGGAATGCATTCAAAATGAAGGGGTGCGTATAGTCTTGGGCTGTAAGTGAGATACCCCCATTGTGATGATGCGGTACATGCTTGGATTGCTGTCAGTTAGGTACAGATATGTGATGGCCCAAGCAAAAGCTTATATGCAAGTAATCTCGGATAAAAGGCATCCCCTGCATGGGAACGTAGCGGACACCAAAGGAGCAAAAATAACAAGGGGGATGTCATTGATGGCGCAGGCAGAGGAGACTATTAGACGGGTGACCACAGCTAAAAATTTATTCAAGGGAGAAGAGTGAAGTTTTCAGGTGAGAACTGGATGACTACCAGCAAGTCATCATCAGCCTTGGTAGACAGTGCAGAACTTGGACCAATGGGAAGGCAGAGCTGGAAATTGATCAGCTGATAAATGATCATGCTGGGGATGATGATGAGATTGTGTACATTGATGGTCTGTAATCAGTGGTGATAAATCTGGATGGGGCTTCTCTGCTAGAGTAAAGGGCGAATTTGTCGCTGAACATAGTGGGGCTTACATGATAACAACCTCCAGCATGAAAATGGAGTTAGAGGCAGCTACTGCAGCCTTAAAGTGGCTGTCTGAAACTTCATTAACAAGGGCAGTTATTATTGTATCAGACTCACAATCCATGCTTCGGAAGGTCCAAAGT
The DNA here is from genome assembly GCA_024509875.1 of Oreohelix idahoensis. Taxonomy (NCBI): domain Eukaryota; kingdom Metazoa; phylum Mollusca; class Gastropoda; order Stylommatophora; family Oreohelicidae; genus Oreohelix; species Oreohelix idahoensis. Next base: position 199,269 of record JAMPIV010016008.1, read on the forward strand.
ACAAGGGGCGTTCAGAAAGTAATGCACCACATCGTTTTTCTCAGGAGCTGTTTATTCAAAAAGCATGAAATTTATACACAATATACATGGATATGTCATGTAAACATCGGTATTATTCAACATAATCCCCATCAACTTGTACGGCTTTATGCCAGCGCGAAACAAGTGCATGTATTCCTAGCCCGTACCAGATTTTGTCTTGATAATGTAGCCATTTCTTCGCTGCATGAATCACTCCTTCATCATCTTCAAACCTTGTCCCACGGAGTGCATCTTTAAGTGGACCAAATAGATGAAAATCAGAGGGTGCCAATTCGGGACTATAGGGTGGATGGGGTAGTACAGTCCAACCCAATTTGGTGATTGCTTCCCGTGTTGCCAGACTTGTGTGAGGTCGCGCATTGTCGTGAAGGAGAAGCAGGTTTGCTGGATTCTTGTGCGGCCGAACTCTGCGAAAACGTTGATTGAGTTTTTTCAATGTCTTAATGTAAGCTTGCGAATTGATTGTCTCTCCTCTTGGAATATCGTCCACAAGAATCACACCTTCAATGTCCCAAAAGACAGTGATCATGACCTTTCCAGCTGAAGGAATTTTCTTGAATTTCTTTCTTCGTGGTGATTGCGGATGATGCCACTCTATTGACTGTCTTTTTGTCTCAGGTTCAAAATGATGAGCCCAGGTTTCGTCACCTGTAACGATCTTAGCCAAAAAGTTCTCTCCATCAGCATTGAAACGCTCCAACAATTCAGAAGAAATTGCTTTCCTTTGCAATCGGTGGTCATTTGTGAGACTTCGTGGAACCCATCTTGCGCAAACCTTAGAAAATCCGAGAGTTTTTATAACTGCATTTGCATTACCAATGCTGACTGACAGCTGTAAGACCAATTGTTGAGTAGTGATTCGCCTATCAGTAAGAATAATGCCCTCAGCGCATTTCAACATTTCTGCGTTGGTGGCTGTGGCAGGACATCCACAGCGCGGCTGATCAAGCAGCACCGTATCTCCACTTCCTGATTCTTTGATTCTCTGAACCCAGCGACTGACTACTGTTGACTGCAAAACTTCCATACACATCACATAGACGCTTGTGAATGTTCACAACAGTTTCCTTCTCTGCAACGAGAAATTCTATCACAATTCGCTGCTTATAACGCAAGTTGCTAACACGCTCCATTTCAACGGTTTAGGGCAGCCGTATTATTTGGCCGGTTGTGATGCAATTTGGTGCACACAATTGGCACATTCCATATTTCAAGTGTGCAAAATTTCATGCTTCTATCTTCATTATTAGCTGAGAAAAACGATGTGGTGCATTACTTTCTGAACGCCCCTCATAGATGGTTCCGGCATGAATGGAAAACCTCCATAGAAGCCTTGAATCTTCAGGAACTGATGTGGATCTACTGTTCTGATCATGCAGTGGTACGTGGCACTGAAAGAGCTGACAGATTAGCTTCAAGAGCACACAGAAGGTGCATTGGATATGGATAAGGGAGAGATACTGAGGGCAATTAATGATTGCCTGTTAGAGAATGACACTGCAATCGATGAATCATCAAGGCTGAGATTGCTGGAATTGTTGGTAAGACCAGCAGAGATGGTAGTATGTGAAGATGCATCCGGCATGTATACAACCAGCGCGCTACAGGAACAATTAGCATTTATACCCTTTGACATTTGCTGAGGGAGACTGAGCACCTTTGGGTTACCCCAGAATGCAGCGATGTTGATTCAACAAAAACCACAAAAGTGTAAACTTACGAGGGATGGTCAAAAAGTAATGCCTCGTAATTTTTAATTTCATTCAACAGGCAAGAAAACAGATAAAATTCACATTGAAATGTAGCCCCAAGTCTGAACTTCAACAATTTATTTCTCAATGTAGTCTCCGTTATTTGTTACAGTTTTTGTCCATCTTCTCACAAGGGCATGTAATGATGTATCCCCGCACGGTAAAAATGTGTGTTCTGTTTCCTAAACCACTGGCGTACGGCGCGTTTAAGGGTCTCGGTGTCCTCAAAGTGATGTCCGCGAAGATCTTCTTTCAGTGGTCCAAACAGATGAAAGTCAGAAGGTGCAAGATCGGGACTGTAAGGAGGATGTGGTAATAATGTCCAGCCAAATTCTGCAATCGCATCAATGGTGCGTTTAGCGGTGTGTGGCGTGGCATTATCGTGCAACAGTAGTGCAGTTCTCTGATCTTTTAATGGGTAAAGTCGCCAAAGACGACCTCTAAGCTTCTTCAAGGTTTTAATGTAACGGTCTGCATTCACTGTGTTTCCCTGTTCCAAGAAGTCAAGAAGAATCACACCCTTCTCATCCCAAAACACGGAGGCCATAACTTTCCCTACAGATGGTGAACTTTTGAACTTCTTTCTTGTCATTCCATAGACTGCCTCTTGGATTCTGGTTAAAAAAAATGAACAAAAGTCTCATCACCTGTCACAATATTGGATAAAAACTCTTCTCCTTCAGTTTCGTAACGGTGCAGGAGGTTGATGGCTATGGTTTTCCTTGTTTCTTTATGTCTGTCTGTCAACATTCTGGGTACCCACCGTGCACAAACCTTTGAATAACCCAGGTCTTTAATGATGTTCTGGACACCTGCCTTTACTAATGGACAACATGGAAGAAAGTTCATCCAGTGTTACCCGACGGTCACCACGAATGATGCCATCAACTCGATGAATGTTGTGTGGAGTCACTGCGGTGGACGGACGGCCAGTCCGCTTTGCGTCAGCCATTGAGGATTGACCTACTTCAGCTTCGTCACAACGATGTACCCAACGTCGGACAGTGCTAACATCCATTGTCGAATCTCCATAAACATTCTTCAAACGTTCGTGGATGCGAATTGGGGTCTCGCCTTCAGCATTGAGGAATTCTATGACATATCATTGTTTTAACCGAACGTCTTTGGCAGCCATTTTTAAACTGTTACAGTGGTGCCACCTGTTACTGAAACAGGTTGGTAATGCTATACAATGCAGAAGAGTGTTTGAGGAATCCTGCTAAATTTACAAATTGCACACCGATGCAGTATTTACATACATAAAAAATAGGAGGCATTACTTTTTGACCTTCCCTCGTAAAACAACAGATGGTTTCACAAACATGTTTGAGGTTAACGCTAGTGTGGCAGGGATGTGTACTTTCAACCCTCTGTGGATTAGATTTACATCAGAAGCAAATCCAGAATCAGACACCATAAATTAATGACTGCAGATGACCTAAGCTAACAAGACATCTGTTAAAAGACGGCCAAGAACACCTAAACACACTAAATAAAGCATGTTGTATCTTAATATGACAATCAGTACATCTAAAAGATAAGCAAAGATGTTGGTAGAAATCTAAGTCCGCTCAACATTCTAGTCAAGAGTTCTTCCTTTGCAGTTTAGTAAGGGTAATAATGGCAGTGCATTTGAAGTCAGAATTGAAAAATATGAAAACTGGGGTGGGTCTATGTTCAGATAATTTATAATCATCTGAATATATCCAAATTAACTATCACTAGTATCACATCACATTCTTTAAATCTGTATTTTAACTTGAAAATTGTATTTTCATAATGAAATTGTGCTTTTCCTATGAAGAAATCCATACGTTTCTCAGAAATTTATTTTATGTTATGAATTTTCTTATAATTCGCTTATTTATTCATCAATCTTACTTTGTACTGTATAGAGTAATGAGAATGTCTTGGAAGAGGCCAGTGTGCAAAGGAAGCTTATTCCTCATGTTAGAAGAAAGCAATCCACTTTCTTTGTGCATATTAAGAAGAAAGCTGGTCTATATTATGACACGATGAAAAATTGAAGGAAAAAAGACGGAGACCAACAAAGAGAGAAGGCAGTTTGACATCATGGCATGGAAGTAAGTTAACAACAGAAATGATAAATAGTAGTGAATACAGGAAGTTGTGTAGAGACATGATCACCTACGCCTCCAGACATGGTACATGGAGAAGAAGATTCATCAGTCAGCATGAGATTTGGCACACAATCTGTCCACTGATAAAACTTTTGTAGGATTGGATTTCTGATATCTAAATTTTGTTTCACTTCAAATAATGTTGCAAAATATGTTACTATTTTTAAACGCTAAGTTCTCTAGTTCAGGATCTACTAACGTTATCAAAAATCTAATGTGTGGATGAAGTTTTAACATATAATGATGTATTGCGGGCAGACGCTGGAACTAGGCTGGCCAAGTCCTCAGAAGAGGCCCTGACACTATCACAATAACTGCTATGCTATGAACTCCAGAATGAAGATGAAAGAGAGACCAAAGAAAACTTGGCAGAGAACTGTAGAAGCTGAGATGCAAAGTATGAACCAGAGTTGGGGTACTGCACGAAGGACGGCCACCGACAGAGCAAAATGGAGACAGTTTGTTGCTGCTCTACAAGATGCCACTAGGCGTGATGGCTACCGATTGCTTTGTCAAGGATGCAAGAGGATAGAAGAAGATATAATAATGAGTTTGTATAATAAAACATTAGTGAATTTAAATATAGCATTAAAATCCAACATGATCATCATTTCCATGGCAATCAATAAAGTGGCACCATAAAGTGCATAACTATGTTGTAGGTTAAGCCTGTGCATTTTAATTGAAATCTTTTTTTTTTACAATTCTGGCGAGGCATGCCCAATTCAACCTAGACAAAAGGTCCTTCGGGCATATTAGGGCGCATGTCCAAATATAAAAGACTTTGTGATATGGAGTATTGATCCTGAAGTTCTTCATGGAAATGGTATTTCACTGTAGCTCTCCCCCCTGTGCTGAGATTCTCCTTGTGTGATCTAAAGGAGGAGATCTGAGCACTGATGGAGTTTTCCATGGGCAATGAAATAGTCCTTAAAACCAAACAGTACACACAGCAAATAACAAAACAACTTCTCTTGAGACTGTTCAATTTGTATTCCATTTACACTGTTTGAGGCATACATTCTTACACATGCAAGGTAAGAAATGTTCAATCTTTACAAGGAAAGCAATGTAGTAAACTATACATATACATTATGTTCAAACTGATTTTTTATAATTAAAAAAAAAGAGGAAAAATAACAATAGTGCTTTCATTTAAAATATGAAAGATCATCAATTATGAAACCCAATAGGTGCAGGAATATTCTGAATGAAAGGCAGTGAATTACTGTGGAAAAATGAACATATAAACATTTAAAACCGGCTATGAAAAGTGAGTCATATGCACCAGGTTTTTTATTTCCCGTAAATACCACATCCATCCTGTTTTGTGAGTCCTCTTATTATTTTGACACATATTAACAGATCCACGGATGTCCTGCCCAGTCGTGTTATAAACAAAGAGAATAACCCAAAGGCCTGCAAGTAATAAAGTTCAATAGGTCTGTGGCAGACATTCATAAGAAAAAAAGAACACTAGGTAACATAAAAGTAACAAGTGATAGACTCACTGGAGAAGTCCGAAACGGTGCCATTGCCTTGCTGCAGTAGTGAATCATTACTAGACACCAGGCTAACTCAGTACACCAAAAAGATGTATCTGCTAACGGTGACGATTCTCATGACACTATACATACTGTGACCCTATCACTTCTGTTGCTTTTCTGTTTATTGTTCTCTCTTTCTTATGAGTGCCTGCCACATACCTGTTTATGTTTGTTATTTAAGACACGGTACAGAGTTTAGTTGTCACCATTCTTTTCTATTGTCAAAGAAGTTGTCTATATGTCTGACCTCAGTCTTATCTTCCAGCAAAAATGTATGTCTTCTTTAACAAACGTCCACATTTCTTTTTTTAATAACTTCACTCTCATCATCATTAGTTTTCAGCTCCACAAAGAGCACACAACTTTCAACAAACACATGCCAAGTCCTGTCACATGTCAGGTCCGCATGTCACATTTCAGGTCCTGTCACATGTCAAGTCCGCATGTCACATTTCAAGTCCTGTCACATGTCAAGTCCTCCTGTCACAGGCCAAGTCCTCCTGTCACATGTCAGGTCCGCATGTCACATTTCAAGTCCTCCTGTTACATGTCAAGTCCGCATGTCACATTTCAAGTCCTGTCAAATGTCAAGTCCTCCTGTCACATGCCAAGTCCTGTCACATGCCAAGTCCTCCTGTCACATGCCATCATTTTCATTTCTGTCTCCAGTTCTATTCTGTCCCCCCCCCCCCCCCCCCCCCCCCCCCCCCCTGGTTTCCCACTACTTCTCTTACCCTGGGGATACCAGAAGGACTGCTTGGTAATGGTAATGCTATCAACACATTTCCTTCATGTGTGTCCAATCCATCTCCAGCTTCTTGTTCGTGTTTCCTGTGTTCCACCGGCTACTTTGTTCGGTTCTTGTCATGAGCTCCACATTGGTGAGCTTGCCCATATCATTTTCATTCTTCTCTTCTATGCAAGCACCCATTTATCTTCTTGGATCCTTAGCCCCTGTCTGACAAATCAGTCAGTGGCCATCACACCTAGTGGCATCCTATAAAGCACCCTTTTATGAAAGCCTGTAACTCCTTGGTTGTTGTTCTCCATGCGTCAGAATCATACAACAGGACTGACTTGAGGTCAGTCAACATTTCACACAACAACAAAAATGTCTTCAATGTCTCAAAATACTGATGTTTTGCTGATTTCATCATGTTACCTCACAAACGTATATACATGTACATTCACTACATCTGAATGTTAAAAGTGAAAGCAATTCACATTTCAGCATATGCTGGAACTTTGTGACACGCATGACTATTTATTGCCTCGTGTAGTTCGGGGATGGGGGGGGAGGCTCTGATGAGACAAAGAAAGAATAGAACTACTGCTCCCTCAGGCATGTCCTACAAGGTGACTAACGTGAGGTTGGCAGCCTCATCATGTCCTACAAGGTGACTAACGTGAGGTTGGCAGCCTCATCATGTCCTACGAGGTGACTAACATGAGGTTGGCAGCCTCATCATGTCCTACAAGGTGACTAACGTGAGGTTGGCAGCCTCATCATGTCCTACAAGGTGACTAACGTGAGGTTAGCAGCTTCATCATGTAAAACAAATTATTACAGAAACCATCACTGTAAGGATACCAGCTGCAGTGGTAGCTCCATGTAGTGCTAACAGGAAAGTGTTCATGTGGTGACTATTTATCCTTCTTTCATCCCATATAACCTAAAAAAAGGTAAAGGATCCCGTTACACACCCATTGAGGCATTTTTGGGAATATGGTGCTAGGCCCATATTTTCTTGACCATCGGCACACTAGGGGTGATGTGGTCAGCATCACGCCAGCCGCCTTAACCTTACCATAGTTGCTTTGGTACCCAATTAATGAAGCTGGGTCGACCTCAGAGCCATTTGCGGTCTAAAAAAATTCCACCTCAACCGGGGAATTGAACCATGGACCACCGAGCTAGGAAGCCAGTGCACTAACCACTGTGGCTCATATAACCTAGGCTGGTCTTAATTTTCTGCAGAATGTTTTGTTTAAACTCATGTCCGTTTTGAGCCAGTATTTGTAGTTTCTGCAATGTCTTTTTCTGAATGCATGCTTGGCACGTCTTTGGTCTATCATTTGTTCTTGTTTTTTAGACTGCCCCATGCATTACAGTACTGGACAACCCATTTCGCTTCTAAGGTTTTTGAGAAACGATATAATTCTGGACCGATCCGGAACTACCTTCTATATAGTAAATACAAAACTGTTTATTTCTGTTCTCTTTAACAGAATGGAACACACAGTAACATTATAACAATGTGGATCAATTCTGTGTGCAGATCCAAAATCAAATGGTTGTATCATGAATAAAATTTTTGTATGGAATCATCAAATGTCATATATATTCTTCCTTACTGTATGGTGTAGAAACATGGACAATGAATAAGCATATGGAAGAAGGAATAGAGGCTCTCGAGATGTTCATATATAGAAAATTGGGACACATCTCATGGAAAGAGAAGAAAACAAATAAAGAGAATTTATGATGGAGATCAAAATTAGACAGCTAAAATATGTTGGCCATACAAAAAGACATAACACTTTGCTGAAGATCATAATGGACAGCAGAGTTGCAGGCAAGAGGAAGACAACACTAAAAGTGGGGAGATAACATCAAGAGATGGACAAGAACAAGAAAGAAGTCTATCAGAGTGCACCGTCAAGACAAGAGGCAGCTGATGATGATGGTATCCGAGTGCAGATCTGAAACCAAATAACTGCATTATGAATATAAGCTTGCATGATTATCTCAGTGCAAATTTGAAACAAAATAGTTGCATCATAAATACAAGCTTGTATAATAATTAATATCCAAGTGCAGTTGTGAAACCACAGTTGCATCATCAGAACTTGCATTAAGGGGAGGATCATCGCATCAGTGCATTAAAAATAAAAGTTAAAATAGGAGAAACATGACAACTGGGAATAGTCCACATTCTGAAAATGTATATTCTCCTGAATCTAAATATGTCAAAATTATTTGTTAGAACACATTCTGAGTGTGTGTATTTTGATTTTTCAAAGAATATTTTATTCTGAATTTGTGCTCTTCCTATGAAGAAAAACATGCATTTCTCGGAACCTTGTTTTCTGTTACTAACTTTTGCATAACTTGCTTATTTCTTAGTCAATCAACATGAGATTTGGCACATACATTTTCCATTTGATAAGAAAACTGTGTTTTAAATCCGATTTCCAATATCATATAAAAATTTTGATTTAATGCAAATAATTTATGAACTTTTAAAAAATGTGTTACTATTTTTAGATATTTTAAAGGTCTATATATTAGAATCTACTAAAGTCATCAAAAATCTAATCCAACAAAGTTTTAAAATACAATGATAATTTTCGATTTCAATTCTGGTGCTCATAATTCAACAAATAAAAAGAAACCTTAGTGAATTGAAATGTAGAAATAAAATCCAATATGGTCACCATATCCATGGCAACCAATAGCATTATAACATCGAAGGTGTTGGTATGCAGAGCAATTACTGTTGTAAGTCAACCCTGTGTATCTGTATCAAAATCCTGCAGTTAATTATGAAAAAAGCACTTTAATGTAGCTCCATCCCTTACGTTAATGTAGATATGAACTCAAAACTGTTGTAACAAAAACAAATTACTAGTATAGATCTGAAACCAAACAGTTGGATCATAATTAAAAACATGTGTGACAATGGAGCATACACATAAAAAAACCAACCAGTTGTATTATGAATACCGTACAGACAAGTGGAATTAGAAACAAATAAGTGATGTTTTCTATATCAGTGGTTCTCAACGTCGGCCATATGGCTCCCTAGCATGCCATATTTCTACAGGGCCACAGTAAGATGGTAAAGTACTTATTTTTTCAGCTAACAGTGACTATGAGGGGTGGGGGGGGGGGGGGGGGGGGGGGGGAAGGGTTGTGGGGGAAAGGGGGGGGGGGGGGGGGGGAGGGGGCGGGGGGGGGGGGGGGGGGGGGGGGGGGGGGGGGGGGGGGGGTGGGGTGGGGGGGGTGGGGGGGGGGGTGGGGGGGGGGGGGGGGGGGGTGGGGGTGGGGGGGGGGGGGGTGGTGGGGGGGGGGGGGGGCGTGGGGGGGAGGGGTGAGGGGGCGGGGGGGGGGGGGGGGGGGGGGGGGGGGGGGGGGGCTGGGGGGGGGGGGGGGGGGGGCGGGGGGGGGGGGGAGGGGGGGGGGGGGGGGGGGGGGGGGGGGGGGGGGGGGGGGGGGGGGGGGGGGGGGGGGGGGGGGGGGGGGGGGGGGGGGGGGGGGGGGGGGGGGGGGGGGGGGGGGGGGGGGGGGGGGGGGGGGGGGGGGGGGGGGGGGGGGGGGGGGGGGGGGGGGGGGGGGGGGGGGGGGGGGGGGGGGGGGGGGGGGGGGGGGGGGGGGGGGGGGGGGGGGGGGGGGGGGGGGGGGGGGGGGAGGGGGGAGGGGGGGGGGGGGGGGAAAGGGAGATTTAGGGGTAAATGAGGCTCAGAAGGGGGCCATGAACAAACAACAAAAGTTGAGAACCGCTGTTCTACATCATTTAGAATTAAATGATCAATTAAATAATGTGGAGATTTTTGTTTGTGACACCCTGATGCAAAATGAATTAATAAAACAAATTATTCTCGGAATGTGATGCAAGATAACAATCTGGGTCTATAAATCTGATGTCCAGTTATCAGAGGAATTAAACATTTTGATGTTCAACTTGAAAGAGGGCACGAAGTTATCACCAATAATAAAAGACTTAACAATGCAGTAATGGATGGGAAAGTTAGATTTAAAAAAACAAAAAATGGAGAAATGAATGATATTATGATTAAAATTTGATCCTAACATAAATAACTATGCAGCTCCTCCAGATAATCAGAGGGGGTGCACCCCCTTAGAAAAAAATTTGTGGCTTATTAAGCTCAGAAATGCCCCCTGTAGTTGTTTGGGGGAGGGGGGGGGGGGGGGGGGCATTTCTCAGAAGAGACAAAGAAAGACTATGACTCCTGTACATGTCAGGCATGTCATACAAGGGACGTGACGTTGTGTGTGTGAGGCTGGCAATTTCATCAGGTAAAACAAATTCCTACAGAAACCACCACTGTAAGAGCATGTGACTGTGTAATGCAGGCTCCATGTTCCATAAGGAGCTGAAAGGAAAATGATCATGAAGCCCAGAAATGGGTGGGCACTTTTGGGTAATGGACTCCAAGGTGAAGTAAGGGAGGGAGGTGTGAGTTACTGAATTAGTAAGGAAGCATAACAGTTTAGCTGAGGATCATTGCCTTTCACTTACAGGTAAATTGTACAGTGGTATTTAATATATTTGAACACTTGATTCAGACCCTCTCACAGCTCAGATGAGGTCTGGGCCATTTAACATTGTGAGGTACCATCACTGTTTGGGAAGAAGGGTAAAAAAATGGAAGATCATGAATCCTTGACTGAGGTGAGCCCCGAGCCCCCCCCCCCCCCACCCCCCCCCCCCCATGATGTAAAGCCCAGGCCAAATGGCCCTGCTGGGCCCTCATATCACAGGGTTGCACAGGATCATAAATAATATACACTAAGTAGACATCAATAAAAGCCTTCCAAATGTAATATCTATCAGTACAAGAGATGCATGTTTATTTCCATTATTTAAAAAAAATAATAATAATAATTCTGTGATATCCTGCAGACTGCATGTCCCCTCTAGGCTCCATGTGATCGAGACTTAATACTGTACATTTTTAAGTAACAGCCACAAGATCCCTGGCTGCATTTTCAGTCGATATTGCTCATTTTATCACTTTAATGTGTGTTTTTGATTACTGACTATCAGAATCAAATCTTATAAACAGTCATAAACGGCTGTTCCAATCACTTTAATGTGTATTTTTGATTATCATTATCAGGTGCCATCTTCACATTGAAGGTCGGCTGCAATGGATCTGCAACGCCCTTTGTCTCTTGTCTTGATGATGCACTCTTTCCTGTCCATCTTTTGATGTCTTCCTCTTGCACACTTCAACTCTACCTTCTATTATGGTCTTCAGTAAGTTGTTACATCTTTTTACATGGCCAAAATATTTTAGCTGTCTCATTGTGATATCCTTCATTAATCCTATTTTCATTCCTAGGTTTTCTAGGACCTCTTTATTTGTTTTCTTCTCTTTCCATGAGATGTGCCCCATTCTTCTATACATCCACAGCTCAAGGGCTTCAATTCTTTCTTCTAATTGCTTGCTCATGACTATTAGAATCGAAGCTTAAAAAGAGTAGTAAATGCCTGTGTCAATCACTTCAATCTGTGTTATTCATTACTGATCATCAAAACTAAATCTTACAGAGAATTACAAAAAAACCTACTTAAATTTACCATTGACACCTTTTGGCTCCCCAAGGAGCACAGGCCAACAAACTCATGCCAAGTCTTCCTGTCCTGTGCCATCAGTTCCAGATCTTTCTTATATCATCCTCATACTATTTGTTTTTGTCTCAAATTTTCTTCTCCTAGTGTTTTTTTTTTTTGGTCTCATCTCTTATGTTGGGAAATCCAGAAAAAACGACTGCCTTGTAATGCTACCAACAGGTTTCCTCAAAGTGTGTCCTATCCAACACCAGCATCTTCTTCTCATTATGTTTCATTGGCCACTTGTCATCAGTTCCACATGAATGGTTTGGCCATGTCTGCAGAATGGGAGATCGGCTACCACGACAAGCATGGGAAACAAAGAGCCAGGGATCCAGACCCCCAGGACGACTTTTGAGTCCGCTGGGAGGACAACATTAGACAATCTTTGAAGGACCGAGGACTAGAATGGAACCAGGCCAGGAGGAAGACAGCCGATAGGATAGTCTGGCGCTCTCTCTTCCAAACTTCTACACCTCACGGTAGAAGGGGAACGACTAAGTAAGTAAGATTTTTAAAATCACATATACCAAGGTGGATAGTAAGTAAGTGAGTTCCACATGAGTGATCCTGGTAGTTTCTTCATAACCTTCAGTGTTCTGAACCTATAATGCTCTTGCTGGAAAAAAATTATCTTCATTTTTGTATCTGTTATCGACATCTTTTGTCAAATTTTTTCTTACCCAGCTTTTATAGACTTCAGTCTATGTTACCCATTTACTATCTTCACGCATGTTTTGAATCTGAAGCCTCTTATTTGTTTTGACTCATCTCTCCAGCAGCGCCAATACATTTTCATTCATAAAACTAATTTTGAGTACGGATAGGTAGTTCCATAGCAGATACTACCATAGGGGAGTGAAGTGTTAAAGACTTTACTATACTAGGTCCATCTTCAAGAGGTGGGGTTGACCAGTTCCCTTCCTTGCTGCCTTAGTCTTCCCTAACTTAAGAGCAGAGTCAGGTACCCATTTACAGCTCGGCGGACTGAACCTGGCACCTTTGCCACAAAAGGCCAGCGCTCTAACCACTCTGCCAATCAGACGCTCTTTAAGTACAGATGAATCTCAAAATTCATTTCTGGAACACCACAGGAAAAAAAATTGCATTAAAAAAAATATTGCATACAAAATATTAATAAAATTTGCAAGCCACCAATCACCAACACGTCATCACTCCTAAATTTTGCAAACTGGCATGTGTCTTTGGCAGGTGTGAAGAAGCAAGTCATTTGTCAGCATTCATTCACCTGAGAAAATCTTAAGAACACCAGGTAAATGGTAAAGGTATCCCAAAGTAGTTATTGCCATAGGGGTGTGAAACATTACCTGTACTAGGTCCAGCTTAGAGTGATCAGCTCCCTTCATCTTCCCAAACTCAAGAGCAAAGTATGACAACCAATTTACAGCTGGGTAGACTGGAACATGTCAGTACCAGGTTTTCATTCCCGAAGCCGGTAACATTGCCATAAGAAGCAAGTGCTCTAATCACTGCCAATTGGGTGCTCTAAGAAAACTAGACATTTCTTTTACCTGCTGGTACTGCCCACATGTGTTATTTTAACCATGAAAGAAGAAAAAAAAACTCATTCAGAACAAAGCAATACATAAATCAAAGCATCTTTGTTCAAATTTGATTTTTGTAGAATCCTATATGCCAGGTAAAAATTCTCCAAACTGTGGATATAAAATATTCACCCAAACAGCCTGACCAGCATATTTATCCACTAAATATCTCTGAAAACATCTCATTGTAAATCCAGTTTTAATTAAAACAAAAAATGGTGTTTTGTGAACTGCACATCTCATGTTGTAAAGGAGATAATTTGAAAAACATGAATGTCACGTTGATTGACAGTTGATTACTGTAATATTCAATTTTTTAAAATCCTTGTAAAAATAAAATACTAAGTAGTTGCCAAGGTAACGATATTCTTTCTCCGTTTCAACGACTGAAACTTCAAAGGCAGGATTCTACAATTGTGACATACAGAAAGCCAGCAAGATAATACAGAGTCCCTGCTCATATTTAGCTTGCACAAACTAACAGCTGACTATAGAAGAGGTACAGGCAGCGTTGGCGCAGCCGACGAGTCCTTTTCAGGGTTTCATCATGCTATGAGATGGATTATGTTAGTCCTCAGGATTTAGTATCTATCAATGCTGGTTGGGCTAGTAGTCCTTTTCAGTACTACTTCATGCTAGCTGACAGATGCTAGTGGTCCTTTTCAGGATTTAGTTTTTTATCAACAGTGCGCTTCAGTTAGCAGAGTTCACTTATTTTTTAATGGCGAATTGCATTCTTATATAACCAAAAGACTTAAATTTAGGTTGAAAAGATGTGCCTCGCTACAAGAGGGCAAAGCTCATATAAACAATAGCTGACTAGGCCATAAGGTCTTTTATGTATGTTTGGACATATGTCATAACATAACTGATGGACCCTGTATCTAGGCTGAGCAGAGCATGCTTTTCCAAAATGAGGCACTAAAAAAAAGAACAAGCTCACACAAGGCTATGCTACTATATCAGCAGTCACACGTAACAGTTAAAAATGACGGTGAATCAATGATTGTGCAAAATGTAATATATAAGCTATTTGACCCACGTGTTTAAGTAGCTAGGGCAGAGACATTTTACAACTTGAGTTTGTTGTTTTTTTGTGCGCGTCATTACATCCATGTAATCTTGTCTTTCTTCTTCTTCTTTGTACACTCTCATATGTCAACTTGAATATGCTCAAGAAAAGCAGCGATCAGTTTGAGGCTATTTTTATCTCCATAGAGATTTACCTGGAATGGCACTAGTGACAGCCATATATACTTTCTCTCTTCCTCATATGCTAATCATCTTTGACGCAGGTGTTCAGTAGTTATGTTATCGGTGCCACAATTACACACATTTTGTCTTTAAAATCTTTCCCTTTAATAGCTCAAACTGCTTATGAAATAAATAATTGCACTTTTGGTAAAACTGGTATGTCAAGAAATAACACTTTATCTCATTATAACAGATATGGAAGTGTCGTAATATAACGCATGCTCACAACAATAAAGAAAAGAAAAATAGAAGGGACAAATTCTTTGTTTCATTAAGCAATACATTTAAAAAGTTGTTGTAGTGCAGTGAAACTCTTTGTTTCCTCTCTTATCATTCAATTTAGAAAGTGAAAAAATAAGCCAATCTTGAAAATACAAGCAACTATGCTGCCAGTATGTTTGCATAAACCAACCGATATATATGTTACAATATCATATCTTGTATCAAAACCGATAAATTAAAAAGATTATTAAAAAAAGAATGAGAACAAACAAAAATGTCTACCACTCAGAATGACTTAATGACAAGATCAAAAAGGATAGAACAGGAACAAATATGTATTCTTGCATAGTTACAGACATTTATAAAGCACAAGGAAACGTATACAATGTGTGTTCATTATTACATATGGTTTGGTTTAAATGAAGATTTTATTAAGCAAATATAGAGTTGCAATTTCCAGATTTAGTAATTCTTGCATAGGACGCCATTTATAAAGCACAAGGAAACGTATACAATGTGTGTTCATTATTACATATGGTTTGGTTTAAATGAAGATTTTATTAAGCAAATATAGAGTTGCAATTTCCAGATTTAGTAATTTTAAATTGACACATACTGCTATTTGTGCCTGATGGAGTTGTGAAAACTCTGAACATGCATAACTTGATGAGTCACTTCTGGACATCTTTTACAATTTTTTTTGTATGGAAAAAATATTGTGTGCGATACACTGATAGGAAAATGGTTAAACTTTAACAATAAATGTTGACTGCCCAATATGTTATACATAACAAATAAGTGAATATGTGCATGCTCTCTTTGATTCACTCCCTTACAGATATATAAATTCATCCCTCTCTCCCCCTTCCCTTCACACAAGATAAGCACACATCAAACGCAAAGTCAACAATTAATAATAATAATAATACCATCAACTACAAGGCCAGATTCGCTGTTACAAATGTCAAACACTCATGTGATACTTTGTAAATGCTGACATATGCCCAATGTGATACCTTATATTTATGCTTGTAGCATTTCAGATGACAACTTACAAAACACAATCCTGTAAAATTGTATAAGTTACCTACAAACATTCAAATAGGCTACAACATTTCAAATGATACTTAATAAACAACTAATCATGCCAGGTGGTTGCTTTATAAAATGTCTGCAACAATTCAAATGGTATCTTAACAGTATATAACATTCCTGAAAAAAATGAAAAACCATAATCAAACCAGGTGACACTTCACAGTAAACATAATAGAATATATTTTGAAGATACCTATGATAAAAAAAAATTTAAAAAAGTATGTATTATGTACAACAGCTGTTCATAAACATGATGGCAATTCTACCAACAAGTTTTCATTTAGTAACCTTTTACTATCTTCTTGTTTTTTAATCATATATTCTCTTCTTGTTCCTTATGGAGTGTGCAGCCACAATGTGTAGTTTCTACTTTCCCAGTAACAACTCATGAGCTAGTTTACAAAAATTCACTTTAATTATGAATTGCATAAGGCAGGAACATGATCTATGAAGTTAACACCCAGTACAATATCACTTTGTTTGAATTTTCCCCCGCTGTGTTGTGCATGGAGGCATATCTGGAGTCATTGTTATATGACCACCAGCTATGCACAATGCTACAATATACATGCATGGAAGTGAACCTATGTCTGTGAGGCTAATTATATCCTCATTGACTCTTGAAATCATCCACACACTTCCAGGGATTCCCCCTGTTGTGAAACTTGAGAACCCAGCATTGCACACTAAGCTTGGAGAAGTCTTGAGCCCTAAGTGTAATTCTTTGGCTTTGACTTGGTTGACTGCATACAGAAGGATCTCACTATAGATCCAGTGATAGGCAGGGGAAGATGAAAAGTGGCTCTGTGCAGAACGTGACAATTCCTTGGGATAGTCCAGCCCCAGAGTACAGTATCTTAGCTCTGCATTGTTCGAGAGCCCCCTTGGATGGCGCGGAATGCATAGTTTACCACGCACTTCTTACTCCTAGCTTGGGATCAGATGTGACGATCCTTTAAATGCAAGCCAAGCTGGAGAAACTGGAGCTCATGACTTCAACTCAAACACGTTTCGGAATGGCAGAAAAACCACAGGAAAAGCCTAGATCTACAGTGTAGAACCTACCAAGGAGTCTTCAATTTGGTATTGGCTGCTAAAGAGTGAGAAACTCAGCAGCCCTAGTTAGAGAACAACAGAACAACAACAACCACCACAACAACAACAACAACAACCACCGCTGTGTTGGTGGAATAGCAGGACGCAGATTGTCCGACAGAGATAAAAGTTACTTACAGGCTACAATTATTGCAAATACTTTGAAATCTGAAAACAGACATAATTTAATCTAGGTCAATCTCTAGAAAGCTCAGTGTTTCTAAAGCAGATCCCCAAATCTCCTGGGTTACCTGCCGCTGGTGTTGACAATCAGGTGATGTAACATTCCAGGTAAAACTGTGTATTAATAATTATTTTTCCTAACCGGGTGATAAAAGACAGGATTACTGCTCTCTCAGGCATGTCAAACAAAGCGACAAACATCAGGTTATGCATCAGTCTGACAACCTCATCACACAACACATAGTGCTACAGAAATGACTGCTGCAAGAGCATGTAAATGTTTGGTGTAGGCTTCCTACGCGGACGAGCTACAGTGGTGGCTCCATGTTTTATACCGAACAAAAAGGAAAAGGATGATGAGATGATAAAAGTGATGTTAAGCACTGTCACTCAGCACTAGTCCGGATAAGGGATTTTTTTTTTCAATGCTTCTATCTACGTGTTGCATCATCACAAATTCAGGCTCAGGTCAGTGTCTACTTTGTCTTCAAACATCCTTTCACCAACATGTCAAGATTTCTTATAAATGTTTCACCAGTATGACTGACAGATGATGAATGACCTTTCTTGTGACACCATCTTCAAAAACCATGCCTGGTGGCATAAGTGATCATGTCTCTTCCCAACTTCCTGTCCCCAGCACTGTTCATCAATTCTGTTGTTGACTTCTTTGCATGCCTTGATGTCAAACTGTCCATTATCTTCTCACACAGTCATGTTCTTGTGAAACCAGTGTATCAGAATATCTCCTTTTGTCTCAAAATACGAACATAAAACCGTCTGCGAGATGATACATGTAATCACATATAGTAAAACTGCTATGTCACATCCTGACAGTGAGATGATACATTGTTATTGTTGAACAGAATCGACATCACTGCACGCCAGGCAAACCCATAGGTGCTTTGTATCCCTCAGTATATGTCGAAGAGTGTAAATTCTAACTGTTCCTGTAGCTCGATGGTTATAAACACGACGGATGCATCCTCTCATGCGTCCATCTCTGCTAGTATGACGTTTGATGCCAAATTCCAAGTCTTAATCTTGATTATTCATCTATTGCAGTGTCATTCTCTAAGAGGTGATCATTAATTGTTCTCAGTATCTCTCCCTTATCCATATCGAGTGATACATGTAATAACATATAGTAAAACTGCTACGGTCACACCCTGACCATGAGATGATACATGTAATCACATATAGTAAAACTGCTACAGTCACATCTTGACTCTGAGATGATACATGTAATCACATATAGTAAAACTGCTACGGTCACATCCTGACCGTGAGATGATACATGTAATCACATTGCAAAACTGCTACGGTCACATCCTGACCGTGAGATGATACATGTAATCACATATAATAAAACTGCTATGGTCACATCTTGACTCTGAGATGATACATGTAATCACATACAGTAAAACTGCTATGGTGGTTTTCTAACTGTGAGATGTATAACCACATGTATTACAACTGCAAAGGTCAGATTCTGACTTTTTCACAAATGACATTCAAAATTACTTATCAAAGTCAATTAAAACTATGCAGTAAGTTCAAGAAGTAAAACTAAAAAGAAAATGCATGGGTGCATTTAATTAAAACAATTCCAGGGCAGTGAACCATAATTTTTAAATGTAAGAAGAAAAAAAAACTTGTAACCTTGTAATTGATCACTCTATCACACTATTTTATTTAGCTTGATATACAAGTCAACAAACACCATGGAATGGCTATGATAGGAAACACTATACAGAGCATTACATGAGGAGGCAATCTGATCATCAGAAGTCCCCCCATCAGACAAGTGTTTTGGCTTATAATCTCCTTGATAAAGAGTAAGAAATATTTCTGAAAATGATTTCTTTTTAATTTTAGAAAAACCAATTTCAAAGTTTTCTTGCTCAAATAACTTCCTTTAGAACAGCTACAAATTGAGATATGCAAAGTTGTAATTGGCTGGTGGAGGAGGAATGGGTGGAGCTTCTGCTGGGATGGGCACACCTTCAGTGTCTAGCATTCTCATTTTAATCTCCATGGACAGAAGAGTTTCAAGATCTTTGCTGACTTGACTGCTGACCATCTGCAGTTAAAATGACAGAAAAATACATGTTTAACTTACACAAATGCACACGTATTAATAATTTATTCATCATTATTATCATTATTTTCCTTGGTGTTCCCCATGGAGCATGAAACCGTCACTGTAGCAGGAAGCCTGCATCAAATAATTTACTTTTGCAGCTGTGGTTTCTGAAGTAGTTTTTCTTACATGATGAGGTTGCTGGCTTCATGTACAATCTTGTATTAGTCACCTCTCATGAAATACCTGAGCGAGCGGCAATTTTATTATATCTCTGCCTCCTCAGAGACACCCAGGTGCCACACGAGGTAACATACTCATACACACTTACGTTTGCTGTAGTTTTTCCTTTTACTTGTGATTTCAAAGGACAGCCTTTGCTTGAATTAATCAATGCTGGTTCTAGGTTTCTTTAATACCATCTATGCCTGAGTAGATGTCTTCGTTAATGACATTAATCATATAACAAATAGTACATATTTGTCGCCATCATCATTATCACCTCTTTTTTCGTTCCTTACAAAGAAATATAAGCCACCATTGCAGACAGCCCCCCCTTAAATAAGCCTACGCCACAGCACAAACTCTTGTAACAGTGGTTCATGTAACAATTTATTTTACATGATGAGGCTGCCAACCTCATGCTCCATCTCATATTAGTTGCCTTTTATGATATGCCAGAGGGAGCAATAGCCCTTTTCTTTCTTTGCCTCCTCAGACACAGGACACATATTTGTGTTAAATGCTCATTCATTTCATTCACCACTAAGGAGCATAGGCCCAGGGCCGGGTGCTACCATTAGGCTAACTAGGCGGCCGCTTAGGGCGCAGACCTCAGAGTGTCAGTGTGTTAAGAGAGTGAGAAGTGTGAGAAACCAGAATAATGAGGGGGAGTGCAAGTACTTAGCCTTGCCTTGGGCGCACAATAGTCTGGCACCGGTCCTGCATAGGCCTTCAACAAACTTATGCCAGGTCTTGTCCCTTGCCAGCAGCGCAATGTCTGTCCATGTGTTCTTCACATTCTACAGGTCTGTCTCTAGTTCTCTTCTCCATGTGTTCTTCACATTCTTCAGGTCTGTCTCTAGTTCTCTTCTCCATGTGTTCTTCACATTCTTCAGGTCTGTCTCTAGCTCTCTTCTCCATGTGTTCTTCACATTCTACAGGTCTGTCTCTAGCTCTCTTCTCCATGTGTTCTTCACATTCTTCAGGTCTGTCTCTAGTTCTCTTCTCCATGTGTTCTTCACATTCTACAGGTCTGTCTCTAGTTCTCTTCTCCATGTGTTCTTCACATTCTTCAGGTCTGTCTCTAGTTCTCTTCTCCATGTGTTCTTCACATTCTACAGGTCTGTCTCTAGTTCTCTTCTCCATGTGTTCTTCACATTCTTCAGGTCTGTCTCTAGCTCTCTTCTCCATGTGTTCTTCACATTCTACAGGTCTGTCTCTAGTTCTCTTCTCCATGTGTTCTTCACATTCTACAGGTCTGTCTCTAGTTCTCTTCTCCATGTGTTCTTCACATTCTACAGGTCTGTCTCTAGTTCTCTTCTCCATGTGTTCTTCACATTCTTCAGGTCTGTCTCTAGTTCTCTTCTCCATGTGTTCTTCACATTCTTCAGGTCTGTCTCTAGTTCTCTTCTCCATGTGTTCTTCACATTCTTCAGGTCTGTCTCTAGTTCTCTTCTCCATGTGTTCTTCACATTCTACAGGTCTGTCTCTAGTTCTCTTCTCCATGTGTTCTTCACATTCTTCAGGTCTGTCTCTAGTTCTCTTCTCCATGTGTTCTTCACATTCTTCAGGTCTGTCTCTAGCTCTCTTCTCCATGTGTTCTTCACATTCTTCAGGTCTGTCTCTAGTTCTCTTCTCCATGTGTTCTTCACATTCTTCAGGTCTGTCTCTAGTTCTCTTCTCCATGTGTTCTTCACATTCTTCAGGTCTGTCTCTAGTTCTCTTCTCCATGTGTTCTTCACATTCTTCAGGTCTGTCTCTAGTTCTCTTCTCCATGTGTTCTTCACATTCTACAGGTCTGTCTCTAGTTCTCTTCTCCATGTGTTCTTCACATTCTTCAGGTCTGTCTCTAGTTCTCTTCTCCATGTGTTCTTCACATTCTACAGGTCTGTCTCTAGCTCTCTTCTCCATGTGTTCCTTGGTCTCTCTCTACCTCTCCTACCCTGGATATTCTAGAACAAAACCTGCCTTGTAATGCTATCAACAGGTTTCCTCAATATGTGTCCTTTCCATCTCCAGCATCTTCTTCTCATCTCTTTTCCCGCTGGCGCTTGTCTGATTCTTGTCATTGTGCCCCATTAGTGGAAAAATGCTAATTACTAGGGCTAAGATTTTAATGATTTTGCATCTTTTTTTTTTTTTTTTTTAGGCATCTTAATACGTTGCTACGTTGAATATAAATGTGTTTTATAAAAAAGCTATGCTGATTTAAGAGCCTTTGTTAAGGTATGATTTTGCATTTTTAGCCATTTTTGGCATGTTAGGGCATATTTTTGAGTTTTTGTGTGTGGTCATTTTAAAGCATTCTGTGTTGTTTTTTTTTTTAGTCATTATTTTGCACATTTTGGCATTTTCAATAATAGGCATTTTTGTGTGTGTTAACGTATTGTTACTTATTGCTTTTTACAAATTTCTTCACTTCGCTGTTTTCCCCATGCTGTTTAATAATTTTCCCTAAACCCCTGAAAACAAATATTGCTAGTAAATTTTCCTACATGAAGTAACATTTTGGATTTCTGCCTGATGGCATTACTTTGTTGGAGAAGTCAGCAGTTCTGTTAGTGGATCAGATAGATTTGATGATGGGTAAAAATATTCAGTTGTAATTTTATGTCTTATATGCTTTATTTTTTAAATAAGAAATTATTTTGTTAATAACAAATAAAATTTTCAGTTTGGCACAGAAATTATGAAAATTTAAGTTGCATTTTTAAGGTGTCTTTGTTTGTTTGTGTGTCTTAGACTACATGTTTTTGGTTAATAAAATAGACTTTCAGTTTGGCGCAGAAACTGTAAAAAAAAATGAAGTATCTTTTTTGTTTTTTCCTTGTTTTGTTTTATTGGTCATTATTTTTATGTTAGTAACCTAAAGAATTTCAGTTTGGCACAGTAAGAGCAAAATAATTTAAATATTTTTTAGGTTCTTTATGCTTTGTTTATGCTGTTCATTTTCTTCTTTTAATAATACAAAATAATTTTAATTTAGCTCAGAAACTAAAACAGAAAGTTGTATTTTCTTAAGGTCATTTTTAAAATTTATTTTATAGGGCATTTTTGCTGGGTTTTTGAATCACAAATGCATTTTTATAGGTCATTTTCTAGCAATTTTTAGGTCATTAGAATCCTAGCCCTACTAATTACAGTATGAACATCACAGCTTTCCATTACATATAAGCATACCAACCTCATTTCCCAGCAAGTGGTTCAGACCATCTGTCCACATGTCAAACTCATTCTCTGATGCCGCAGTGAAGCAAAATGGATCTGCCTCTTGCTCAAATTTGACAGAAAACACCAGCTTGGAACTTAGATTCTGAAATTATGTAGAAGCTTTGAATGACAACTCTTCACACCAGTAATGGAAGTCTGAATCCTACAATCTTCATTCAAGTGATAAAAGGTTTTTTTTGTTTTTTTCGTACGCCCGGTAATACTCGAGGCGAAATCTCAGGTTATTATGTCTAACCTGAGACTGATTTTACGTGAGTATCCCTTTTTTCTTGCACAGAGACAGGTGTCCCTTGCCATTCAGGCAGATACTCGCCGATTTCGGAGGTACCCATTAGAGCTGAGTCGGCTCAGGAGACGCCAGTCCCTGGTCGACGACACTTCTTCAAATGTTCTCGCCAGGTCTCGAGTTAATCCAGTCCAAATCCCGGGCCGACGAAAAATCTTCAAATGTCCTCGCCCGGGTTTGATCCTGGGTCACCCGGTCGCCAGCGCAGTGTGGTAACCACTACGCTAACGCGGCTCCCATAAAAGGTTTAATTTTATTGTCTGCACACCAGATATGAATGTTTGAGTCATACACTCTTCATGCTGCTGACTAATATTGATCAATAAAAAATTCTACACAGCGACTGAAAAGTCACTATCTATTTTTAAATTTGTATATCCTCACAAGTATTTTATGCAACAATTCTTTATCAATAGAAGTAAGAAAGAGAGTTCTTCAGTGTTATACAGAACCAATCCTGACATATGGGGGTGAGTCATGGACAATAGGTAAACAAGCAGGGAAAGCACTAGAGGCCACAGAGATGTGGTTTTACAGAAGAATGTTAAAAATACCATAGGCAGCCAAAAAGAGTAATGAGGATGTCCTGAAAGAGGCCAATGCACAAAGGAAACTTATTTCACAAGTTAGAAAGAAGCCATCCACTTTTTTTGGGCATGTTATGAGAAGAGGAATATATCGCAGCAACAGGTAAGATTGACGGAAAATGAAATAGGGAAAGACCAAGAGAGGAAATACTGGACAGTTTGACATCGTGGCACGGAAAGATCAACAACAGAATTGATAAATTGTACTGGAAACAGGAAGTTGTGGAGAGACACGATCTCCTACACCACTAGGCATGATACCTGATGATGATATCCTCACATGTATCTATTGGATATGCACGAAAAAATGTCAGAACAAGGACCAATCATTGCCATTTGAATATTAAGTGTTTTCTATAATTTATTTCCTATGGAAATCAATAAAAAATATAATATCTAAATCGGCCAATAAACGATGTTACAATAGACAAACAAAAATTGCTGCTCGTTATGGTCATGTGTTTAATTGTGCAGCTCTCATGTTGAGTTGTAACATTCATATGATATAGTATTTCCTGTCCGATTAGCAGTGCGGTTAAGAGCGCTGGCCTCTCGAGGCGAAAGTGCCTGGTTCAAAACATGGTGGCATCAGGCTCCAGTCTACCAAGCTGTAAATGGGTACCTGACTCTGCTCTTGAGTTAGGGAAGGAAAAGGTAGAAAGGAAGGGAACTGGTCACCCTACCTCTCGATGCTGGACCTAGTATAGTGAAGTCTCTAAAACTTCCCCCCCCCCCCCCCCCCCCCTCACAGCAGTTTCTGCTATGGGACTACCTTTACCTAAGATATTATTCTGCTAGGTTCCTCTTCATCATCTTCTTCAAATGCCATGCTAGAAGGCATAGATGATCACGTCTCTCCACAACTTCCTGTGCTCAAGTGCTGTTGATCAATTTCAGTTGATGACTTCTTTCAATGCACACGATGTTACTCTGTTCAGAACCTTGTTTTTTCTTCTTTTTTTTTCCAGTCGTCCTCTATCTCTTTTATCCTTCAATTTTTCCTGTTGTCACAAAAATAATCCAGCTTTCATCTTCTCATTACATACCTAAAGATAACGGGCTGCTTCATTCTGATAAGAGTAATAAGTGTCCTTTAAGGACAGGCTTCCTTCAGGACCTGCCCATTAATTTTTTTTAGAAGAAAACATTGTGAGTCGGCAACTCCTTTCTGCTTTCTCTGAGTTGTGTACACCTGCTTACCAGGGGAACCTTCTTCTGACGTGGATGGCTGAAATTAATTATTTTCTTTACGTGACTTATCCATATTATTGTTGAGGTTGTTGTGGCTGAGAGTTTTGCAAGGATTGGGTAGCTGGTCACAAGCCCAATCTTCCTCAACAACCTTTTACAAGATGTCTGCCAGGTTAACAGTGTTACAACACTTTGCTTCCCTTTCCGAATTAACATTTGGGCAACTTCCTTAATGCCCACTTCAAATTCTATCTTGACTAATCATTACTGCAGTTGGTTTTTATTTACTTATATATATTTTAAATGTTTTAGTTTTCCTACAGTATACAGTTTTTTTTTGGTTTCTGTCTTCTCTGTGTGTCTGTTCAGTTTGTTTGTATGTTTTTTTGTTTTGGCTTGGTGTAAACAAATAGATCGGCTACCATGAGAAGTATGGGAAACTAACAGCCAGGGATCCAGACCTCCAGGACGACCCAGAGTCCACTGGAGGACAACATTAGATATTCTCTGAAAGACAGAGGACTGGAATGGAATGAGGCCAGGAGGAAGACAGCCGACAGGATAGCATGGCGCTCTCTCTTCCAAACCCCTAAACCTCACGGTAAAAGAAGAACGAATAAGTAAGTAAGTAGTAAACAAAACAGACTTACAGTCCTTTTCCCCTTGGCTGTTACATGCGGACAATCCTTTCCTGTCTGTAATTTGTGTATATCTGCTATGAGTACTGCAAATAATTAAGGAAAAAAACATCTTACAAAAGGTGTGCATAAACAAGCCATTAAAATAACAATGAAAGAAACTACAGACTTTCATAAATGGGTGCTTGCATAGAATACAAGGATTAAAGTGGTATGACAAGATCTTCTTCTTCTTCTTCCATCCTTAGCCATCAACCGGCAAAGCAGTATGTGGCCAGTACGCCTAGTGGCGTCTTAGGGCAACAACAAATTGATCAATCTATCGCTGTTTCCACCACGCCTAGTGGCGTCTTTGTGGAACAAAAACAGACCAAACAATCTATCATTGTTTCCGTAATCAGATTGGTTGGCAAGCAGGTGATCAGCCCACTGTGCGAAGTTTTTACGGGATGGGGTAAACAGCCCCATGCCCATACCCTCCTTAGTCGCCTTTTACGACATGCGTGGTAGGGTGCAGTGTTACTATTCTTTGCTCCCCTTTCGGGCCCCGGTAACACACGGGTGATGACAAGATCACTTACGTGGAACTGATGACAAGAACCAGACAAGTGCTAGTGGAACAAGAGATAAGAAGACGTTGGAGATGGATAGGACACACACTGAGGAAACCTGCTGATAGTATTACCCAGCAGTCCTTATTCTGGAATAGCCAGGGTAAGAGAAGTGGAAAGAGACCAAGGAACACACGGAGAAGAGAACTGGAGACAGACAGGAAGGGCATAAAGAAGACATGGAGAAGAGAACTGGAGTTGATGGCACGGGACAGGAAGACTTACTGAAGGCCTATGCTTCTTGGGGAGCTGAAGCGTGATGATGATAAACATGCCATTTGGATCTCTGAGGAGGGTCAAGAAAGAAGAGGATCCCTGCTCCCTCAGGCAACTACTAAGACGGTTGTGCATGAGGCTGACAACCTCATCATATTAAATAAACTGCTACACAGGAGTCCATGAATGCTTTGATGTGGGCTTCCTGCAAGGAGATCTGCTATAGTGGTGGTTCCATGCTCCTTAGGGAGCAAGATTGGAGATGAGAGACAGACGATAAACAAGCACTAAAATACTGAGACATTCCTCCCAGAAATGACTACAGCTGTGATTAATGATTCACTGTATGTTGTTTCTTCTGCAAGCTGTAAACAGGAAACATGTTCCTTCTAATTCTTTGGCTTTATCTCACTTCTTCTACCTCACTTTAGAATACAAGACAATGATGACCTTTTCCTCCACTGAACCTGTCTTGTCAGAGCTAGCATAGCTCATTTCACATCTCTACCATTTTCTATTCATTCATTACCCCTCAGCTTTCCAAGTCGCATAACTCTTACACAAATTCATGCAACATCCTCCTGTCCTGTGCCATCCACACAAGGTCTTTCTGTGTCTTCTTGATCCCTTTCATTTCTGTCTCCAGTTCTCTTTTCCATGTGTATTTTGGTCTCCCTCTACCTCTCTTAAACTGTGGATTCTAGAACAAGGACTGCCTTGTAATGCTAACAACAGATTTCCTCAAAGTGTGACCTAGCCAGTGGTTTTTATTCACATTTTGTGTGCTTCTTTATGATTTTTCTACTCAGTGTTTTTCTGGATTTCCCTTTTCTCTTTTCACATAACTGGTACAATTTCAGGATATGAGAGGGTATACATGTCTGTGCATTGTTCAAACGTGCCCTAAGTATGTCCAGGTTTTCCTTCTTGCTTAGTCAATGTTCTTAAAGTATTACTGTCTTCTTCTTTGATCCTTAGCCGCCGACCGTCAAAGCAGTCAGTGGCCATCACGCCTAGTGGCGTCTTGTAGGGCAACAACAAATTGATTCCACTTTGCTCGGTCGGTGGCCATCCTTCGTACAGTGCCCCAACTCTGGTTCATTCTTTGCATCTCAGCCTCCACAGTCCTCCGCCAGGTTGTTTTTGGTCGGCCTCTCTTTCGTTTTCCTTCAGGGGTCCAAAGCATAGCTGTTCTTGTGATGGCATCGGGGTCTCTTCTGAGGACATGGCCAACCCAGCTCCAGCGTCTGCCAGCTATGATGGTGTGCATGTCCTATTGCTTGCTCCGAGTAAGCAGATCTTGGTTGGTGATGGTATTCGGCCAAAAGATTCGGTGAATTTTTCTTAGGCATTTTTTGTGTGAAAAGAGGACAATTTTGACATTTCCTTCTCTGTAACTCTCCAGCATTCCGCATCATAGAGAAGCACAGAAAGCACACAGCTCTGATATAATCTTAATTTTGTGCTTGTGCTGTATTGAGAGGACTTCCAGATGTTGGTTAGGCTAAAAAAGGCTGTTCTTGTCTTATTCATTCTGATGTTGATGTCTTTGCCTGCCCCGCCGTCTGGTGTTACTATGCATCCTAGGTATGTGAAGGTGTCTGTCTGTACCAGTTGCTGATTCCTTACTGATATGGGCTCAGGGTTGCTCACATTGAGCGTCATGACCTCTGACTTCTTTAAATTGATGTTCAAGCCCACCTGCTGGCTAAACTTATTAAGTCTATCCGTTTTTTCCTGGATGTGTTGATGTGAATGTGCTAGTAGTGCAATGTCATCTGCATATTCCAGATCTTCCAATGTATAAAATGTAGTCCATCTTATTCCTCTTGGACTGCCCTCTGTTGTCTGGCGCATCACCCAATCTATGACTGTTAAAAATAGAGTGGTTGATAAGGGGCATCCCTGTTGTACTCCTGTCTTCACCTCAAAGGTTAGGTTGCTCTGCCCAACACTACCGTAAAGTTGGCATAGAGGCTTTTTATGATTGACACTATGCAGCTTGGAATTCCATAAGCCCTCAGTATTTTCCATAAACTGTCCCTATGAATGCTGTCAAAAGCCTTTTCAAAATCAATGAAATTAATGTACAGCTGTCTTTGCCATTCTGAGCACTGCTCTATAATGTTCCTGAGAGTGAATATATGCTTTTGAAATTCTCTGTATAATTATCCTGCCTAGTAATTTGCTGGGAACTGAGAGAAGAGTGATTCCTCTCCAATTATTGCAGTCTACAAGATCTCCCTTCTTGGGCAATTTGACAATTATTCCTTTGTTCCACTCTGATGGTGTTGTCCCCATTTTCCAGACTTGTGCAAATAGTGGTTCTAATAGTTCTGCTGCTAGCTCAGGGTCTGTCTTAAATAGCTCTGCATTTAAGTTATCATAGCCAGGAGCTTTTCCGTTCTTTAACACTTTAATTGCTGTGATGATATCTTCTTTTCGTGGAATGTCTGTATTTACATCTAGATCGTTTTCAGCCTCAGGAACATTCAATTGTGTCTCTGGTGGTTCCTTGTTCAGAGTTTCTCTGAAGTGCTCTGCCCATCTTGTTTCCTGTCCCTCTGCTGTCGTGATGAGATTTCCTTGCTTATCTCTTACTAATGTAATATTGTTTGCACCTCATTTTCCGCTGATGAATTTAGTTATTTTGTATACTGTGCTTTGTTCATTTCTCAGTGCTGCCTCTTCTGCCTGTCTTGCAAGATCGTCTAGGAAATTCCTTTTGTTGGCTCGGGTTTGGTGTTTAACTTCCTTGTCCAGCTGACTGTACTGTTCGCTATATAGTTGCTTTAACCTGGGGGACTTCGCTTCTGTTTCCTTTCTTTTCATTTCCTTTCTCAGTGTTATGGTGTTTAATGTTTCTGGTGTTATCCAGTCTTGCTTCTTCCTTTCCTGGAATCCCAAGCATGATTTGCTGCTTTCCTTATATATTGTTGAAATGGTGTTGAATTTCTGGTCTATATCATCAGTCAATGTCTTTTCCTGACTTCTGGCAAATTGATATCGTTTCTTTATGTCAGCCGCAAAAACTTTTCTGGTAAGGGGGTTCTTCAATTTGCTGATGTCAAACCTTTTCTGTGTAGTTACAGTTGGTCCAGCCCTTCTTAGTTTCACTTTCAGTTTTGCTACTACTAAATGGTGATCACTTCCCACATCTGCACCTCTTCTTACCTTCACATCTTGTAATGCTTGTCTCCATCTACCGTTAATCATGATGTGATCTATCTGGTTTCTGTCCCGACCATTTGGTGATTCCCATGTTAATTTGTGAATTTCTTTATGTGGGAAAAGTGTTCCTCCAATGACCAGGTTGTTAATACTACAGAAACTTATTAATTTATCCCCATTTTCGTTTGCTGTTCCGCTGCAGCATTTCCCCATTACTCTTTCATTATATGTATTGTGTGTACCAGCTTTCGCATTGAGGTCTCCCATTACTATAATAAGATCATATCTAGGTGTGTCTTCCATTTCTTTCTGCAGTTGTTGATAGAATTCATCCTTGACCTCTTCATCGCTGTCATTCGTTGGTGTGTAGCATTGTATTATTGTAGTATTGGTGAATCTACCTCTCAATCTTAATCTTATCAGTCTGTTGTTGATGGGTTTCCATTCCAGTAATGTCCTTTCTGTAGAATAATGGCTTCACCTTCATTGTGCTGTCCATCCTCTCTTCCAGAGTAAAGTACTGTTTCTCCTGTTGCTGTTTTAACTTTTCCTGCCCCTGTCCATCTGCTCTCGCTTATCCCTAGAATGTGTAACCTATAGTTTCTCATTTCTGCCGTGACCTGTTTTAGTTTACCCGTCTCATTCATTGTCCTGACATTCCAAAATCTTATTCTTATATCATGTTTTGCAGTCAGGATGTCCGTTCTCATGTCAGTGGCTTCCTTTCGGCTTTCACCACTGACAGTCATAAGAGCCTCAGACTCCGGATGTTCGTCCCGCAGCAAAGTTTGTTTATTCGTTGTTTCCGTAACTTCAATTTTTCGTTTACATAGACAGGGGTGTCAGCCCTATGCTAAAACCCCCAACCTGGAGGACCAGGGTGTCTGCTTTAGTCTGACCTGCCTGCGCAAACCTGTCCAGCTTGGTAGAACCTTCCAGGAGTAAAACTCCCGCTGGCATAGCTCTGGGAGTAATCAGGGTACGCAAGCTGCCATACCTCGAAAAGGTATTGACACCGGTGTTGGCAGAAAGTATTTACTGTAGTTATCCTTAAACAGCAGAAAACTTTGCAACCATGTTTTGTGTGAATCACTCAAAGGAAAGCCAACAACATTTTGTGAAAAATTTAATCTTCTTTTTTGTTCCACGTTTAAACCACTCACTACTACCACCATGCTGAATTATGCCTGGTCTCAGTTTTATATTTTAGATTTGCTCGACTTCCAGGAAGTTGTAACGACATCACAACAGCTGGCAAATACAGAGCTGAGAAAGCAAAAGCAATTGGTTGAAATAAAGAACAATGGAATATGTGTTTGGCACAGCCTTAAAATATAATTCAGAGATGTAGCAATTAGGGGTAAGGGTTAGGTAGATTTAGGAACCCTAAACATTAACCTTAATCATAACCCTAACAATGTGAATGAGTTATTTGAATGACATCAAAGAACACATCCAACCATTCTTCATTTCAACCAAAGCAATTTATTAAAGTTTCCACCAGCAGTCAACGACCTGAGATCAAATGTGATCAAGAATAAAACGGAAAGACAGATAAATGAATTGAACGGGACTAGTAACCAATAACAAATGAAGAGGGGGCTCAAGAATACAAGCAAATGAAAAATGACTGCACCTTTGGCACAGCCCCAAACTCTGAAGAAAGAAGGATGAAGAAGAAAAAATGAAGACAAGGACAACAAATAATGGAGGGAAAGAAAAAGAGAAGTAGTTGAAGTATGAGGATGGATTATCCTACAGCATTCAATAAAATTAATAAAAAAAGGAAATTAAACAATCAAATATGAGAATGTCAGGACATTCTCGGTTCCATGTTTCTGACTTTCCAGTGAACTTCAACTAAAAATATTGAAAGAAAGCAAGTATAATTAAACAGGTGCTGAAAAACTAAAGAACACATGGAGAAGAGAAATGGAGACAGACAAGAAGTGATGTAGAAGATATGGACAGACCCTGAGCTGATGGCATGGGACAGGAAGACTTGGCATACTTTTGTGGAAGGCCTTTGCTCCTTAAGGAGTTGAAAGGTGAAAGAAGAAGCATTATCAAATATACAATGTTTAAACTATATGACCTTGACCTTGTGTAAATGACTTACTTTTGTTTGGAAGCTGCTCCAGGGCTAGAGTTTCTGACTCACCACAGTCACCATAATGAAGAGCTTTGTGGTTAGGGGCCAGGCGCCAATACCAGAACTTGTCTGCAAATAATCACATCAGTAGCCGGTCATATTCAGTTCAAATTAGTCCCACCTGCATGTCAAACTGAACTTCCATCTAAGAAAATGTATCACATGGAAACACACTTTGTCATCAAAACATGGTACTGTTATGCTGCAGTCTACCCAATTGTAAACAGGTGCCTGACTCTGCTCTTGAGTTTAGGGAAGGCAAAGACAGCAAGGAATGGAACTGGTAATCCCATCTCATTAAAAAAGCTAGGCCTAATATGGCAAAGTCTGTAACACTTCATCCCCTCGGCAGTTTCTGCAATGGGACTGCCTTAACCTTACTTCTTTTTTTATCCTTAACTGCCGACTATCAAAGCAGTCAGTGGCCATCACACCTGGTGGCGTCTTGTAGGGCAGCAACAAACTGCTTCCACCTTGCTCGATCTGCAGCCGTTCGTCATGCAGTTGCCCCAGTTCTAGTTCATTCTCTGCATCTCGGCTTCACAGTTCTCCGCCAAGTTGTTTTTGGTCAGCCTCTCTTTCGCTTTCCTTCAGGGGTCCATAGCATAGCTGTTCTTGTGAGGGCATCATGGTCTCTTCTGAGGCTTAACCTTACACTTTGTCTAAATTAATATCTTCATATAAAAACTGAACTTTGTCTACTGCTTTAATATAGCTGCTCTTTGCTGCTGACCCAAGTATATTTTAGATAAAGCATACAGCTAAAGAAATATATGAAATTCTTGACCACATCTTCATAAAGTATACTGTTCAAAAAAAGAAACGCATAGCTACTGAAGGCACACAAAAAGCCATAATTTTGACATTCAATAACTTTTAATTTAATGAGTTATTTGTTCAAAGTGCACACAAGAATACCTTAGGGTTCAACCAATCAATTGACAGTTGTTTTGCATCTGGGTCACGAGAGTTTTTTGGCGTACGGGCTTTCCCGTTAGTATGGTGTGTGGCCTCCTCTTGCATCGATCAGCGACTGGCATCTCCTGGGCATGGATGCGATCAGACGTCTGATGTGGGCCTGTGGGATGGCTCCCACTCTTCCTGGAGTGCCTGGGACAGATCACGACGATTGGCTGGAGCAACGTCTCGGCGACAAACACGTCTATGCAGCTCATCCCACAGGTGCTCAATCGGACTCATGTCTGGAGACAGGGATGGCCAGGGAAGGGTGAGAATGTTGTTGGCAGTCAGGAACTGCGAGGTCAACCGTGCACAATGGGGTCTGGCGTTGTCCTGTTGAAACACAGACCTTTGGGCAGCCAAAAGTGGAAGGACATGGGGTCAAAGAATTTCATTGACGTATCGTTGCGCATTCAAGCCTCCTTCAATGTGCACAAATGGACTCCTTTCGTTGTAACTGATCATTCCCCACACCACTGCACCTCCACCACCGTGCGGCGGAGCTTCATCAACGCAATTTTGGGCAAAACGTTCATTTCGCCTATGGTAGACCCTGCGCCGTCTGTCATGACGATGCAACAAAAAGAAAGATTCGTCACTAAACCAGACACGTCTCCATTGATTGTCAGCTGCCCAGGGACGATGCTGGTTGGCCCAAAGACGTCGATTTTGGCGATAGCGGCGCGTAAGGACAGGTCCTCGGTGAGGTCGTTGTGCCCAAAGTCCAGCGTCAAGCAGTCTATTCCGGACAGTTTGATCAGACACATGACGTCCTGCAGGCAATGACTGGGCAGTTGAGGAAGCTGTTGTAAACCTGTCTCTGAGGTGACGAAGCCGAATAAAGCAATCCTCCGCTGCTGTTGTCACTCTGGGTCGTCCACTGCAATGCCGGTCTTCAACTGAGCCAGTGGCTTGGAACCGGTGCCAAAGTCGACTGATGGTACTCTGATGCACGTTTAGATGCCTGGCAATCTGACTTTGACTTTCGCCTGCATGCAGTCGGCCAATAGCAATGTTCCTTAAATTTATCGATAGAGACGCCATAAATGTCTGCTTGAAAATGAACTGAATTTTTTGTGTGTAGCATTATCCTTTTATAGGGTTTCAGTTGCGTAGTCAGTGAATAGTGTTCACCCCAAATTTTGTTGCTTTCACATGAGCTGTGGTAAAAAATTGTGTCATAAACACTACTGACCACTGCGTTGTAACGATTACAAAAACGAACGCAATTCAGGTCAACACGTGCATTTGACACTGTAAAGAACATTTGAGGCTGGTTTTTATATACCCTAGCACCAAATTTTACTTAAAAACTCATAAAAACGCGCCCTTGGATAGCTATGCGTTTCTTTTTTTGAACAGTATAGGTCATGAAAAGAAAAATAAATAATAATAAGTGAAATGACAAGACTGTCCATGTTCTGAAATCCCCAGGGTAAGAGAGGTAGAGGAAGACTGAAAAACACATGTAGAAAAACACATATAGAAAAACACATGTAGAAAAACAAATGTAGAAAAACTAATGTAGAAAAACAAATGTAGAAAAACACATGTAGAAAAACACATGTAGACAAACACATGGAAACAGAAATGAAAGGGTTGAAGAAGACTTGGAAAGATCTTGAGCTGATGGCACAGGACAGGAGGAGGCCTTGGTATAAGTTCACTAAAGGCCTATGCTCCTTGGGGAGCTGAAGGGTAATGATGATGGTGATGGTAATGATGATAATGAAAATGCTAAGAGAGAGAAATCTGTCAAGTTGATAAGAATGAAGATTTCAGACAGACTTCAGACTCAACAAGAAATGAACAACCTAATGAAATAACCTATCAGATTTGTAGCATTCACATTTAGACTATCACAAATGACCAAACCCAAAAAATAAAAATCTAAACTTATAAATGACTATCATCATCATCTCAACCCGTAACCCGTCATGGGTCGTAGGGGTGCCATGGTGGAAGCATCAGCAGACAGGGTCCTCCACTGCTCTCTATCCTCAGCAATGCGTACAAGTGTGGAAAAACCGTGTCCTGCCCATTCTTTGATGTTATCAGCCCAGGATTTTCTTTGCCTTCCTCTTCTTCGTTTACCTTCGACTGTTCCCTGGAGGATCATTTTCGAAAGGGAGTCATGACGAGTTACATGCCCAAACCAGGCAAGCTTTCGACGTTTCACTACTGACAAAAGTGGTTCTTGGTGGCCTGCATAGGTGTTTATCTTCTCTCTAACATAGACATTTGTTTTGTGCTCTTTATAGCAAATGCGCAAAATTCTTCTATAACATCTTCTATCACAAACGAACAAACTAAAATAATTTTTAAAAAAAAAGATAAATACAATATTTTATACATAAATTCATAAACAACAGCTCATGCAGAAAAACATACAAAAACAGACTAGCATCACAAGCAACAAAAACAGGGGGACAAAACAATGTAAATGTAACAAAGGATCTACTGTCCTGGTCATGCATGAGTACTTTGCAATGAGAGAACTGATGAATTAGCTTCGAGAGCACCCATAGAGGGGACTATGGATAAGGGTGAGATAATAAGGACAGTAAATGATCACCTGCTAGAGAATGACACTGCAGTTGATTCAACATGACCCAGGCTGCTGGAGTTTGGCATCAAATAAAAATCTAGTAAGGATGGACATATGAGAGGATCATTGAGTGTTGTAAGTTGCACTATTTCATTAAGCCTGTGGCCCAGTACATCCAATTTCAAAAGGCATTTGTCGGGTTGCCTTCCTTAGCCTTTGACTGTCCCCAGCCTGCCTGCATGGCAACAGGTGTGTGTCTCTCTTCATCTGTCAGTAATTGCAACATGAAAAGCCAGAAAATTGCAGACCTGGATGACCTAAGACTAGTACTCAACAAACTGAGCCAGCGATTCAAAAGAGTTGTAGTACAGTGGATCCCATCTCTTTGCAACATCTCCAGCAATGAAAAAGCTGACAGACTGGCAAAAGAAGGTCATGAAATAAATTTCATTGCATTGCGAAGATGAGGAGCCTGTGGACTTTCCTTCCCACCTGGTCAGGAGCCAGATGTCCGTGCCATCTCCGCTCCTTCCTATCCACAGAGGGTTTGTGCTCAGGAGCCGCTCGGGTCATTCCAGTCCCCTGGTCGAAGACACTCCTTCAAATGTACTCGCCAGGACTTGAATTAATCCAGTCCATGACAAGACACCATAAAGAAACACAGTATAACAGCTCATCAGGCTGTGCTACATGTGCATATTATGAGAATGTAAATAAGGCATATTTAGTAAATCACAGGTGTACTGTGCTATTCGTGGGGGTCTCTGGGCAGACAATGAAAGAACAGACTAATACTCCATCAGGCACGTAAAAAAAGGTCTCTGGGTAGACAATGAAAGAACAGACTAATACTCCATCAGGCACGTAAAAAAAGGTCTCTGGGCAGACAATGAAAGAACAGACTAATACTCCATCAGGCACATAAAAAAAGGTCTCTGGGCAGACAATGAAAGAACAGACTAATACTCCATCAGGCACGTAAAAAAAAAAGGTCTCTGGGCAGACAATGAAAGAACAGACTAATACTCCATCAGGCACGTAAAAAAAGATGAAGACTAATATGAGGTTGACAAACTGCTACACAAGTCATCACTGCAAGAGTTTGTGCTTAGAGTAGGCTCTGTCAAGCAGGGAGGGCATCTACAGTTGTGGTGGCTACATGAGGATAGAAAATAACGGAGATGATTATAATGAGTAAATAACAGAAAAGCATGAAAATTAACTGTTCATATATCACTGGAATTACAAGACAGCACAGGTGATACAAATATAATGTTCACACCTCTGATTCTGCCACTCCGGGCGTACTTGGCAAACCTGGTGCCAGCCATCAGGTAATTGAGTCTTTGCTGCCTGATCAAATCAAGGATCTCAGGTTGTATCTGCTCTCTGAGTTCTCTGTGTCACAAAGGAAACAAGGACACTTAAAATATTATCATTGCTATTCTCTTTATGAGAACATTTCTGAAAAGCTTATAGTATGTGCGTGTTATATTAATTAAGTCATGAATTTCATTAATTTGATTACAAACATGTTTTAATTATATGTAAAATTAAACGGACATTTGACTTTTTTTAAAGAAGTTACAGACTTTGATAAAGGAGTCCTTGTGGAAAGTTTGAAATAGTATGACAAGATCACCTGTCAAGTCAGTTCTGTTGTATGGCTGTGAAACATGGACAATGACAAAAACAACTGAGAAGAAGTTACAGACTTTCACAAATGGGTGCTTGCGCAGAATATGATTGAAATGATATGACATGGTTACTAGTATGGAACTGGTGCCAAGAACCAGACAAGTGTCAGTGGGACACGAGATGAGAAGAGACTGGAGATGGATAGGACACAACTGAGAAACTTTTATTAGCACTACAATGCAGTCCCTGTTCTGGAATGCTCAGGGTAAAAGGGAGACTGAACAACACATGGAGAAGAGAACGGAAACATCAATGAAAGAAATGAAGACATATGGACACATTAAATGATGGCACAGGACATGACTTGGCATGACTTTGTTGTTTTTGTTCTCCAGGTTCAGTACTATACAATAGGACTGACTTGACATCTGAGTAGAAGATTCTTCTTCTTGCGATCGCATCTTTGATGTTTACACCATCAGACGAGTTCTCATGATGAATTCGACTGTTGTTTCTTCTTCTTCGTTCGTCCTGAAAAGGACGTTGGTTGCATTGTGTCCGTTTACAGCGAAGCTGCGATATTTGCGTTTTTCGGCCGACACATCCGACTTCAGAACGGCATTTTTTGGACCGGGTTAGCCTTCCCTCTTCGATCCCTACTCACTCAGCCAGACTGCAGTGATGCAGCCTGTTTCCAGGACCACCACTTGGAGGTGGAGTAGGGTCTTGGTCAGCTCTGGTTCGCTGACCCTGACACAAACAGTCTAGCTATGGGTCGCTAACTGCATTTCTCACTTTTGACGCGTCTTAGGTCCCGACTGTTGTTTGAAGTTAGAAGATTCTGATTACTGAGTTAAACTTGATTTCTCTTGATCTACATATATTTCCCAAAGGACTGAAAGCTGCTCTAGATTATACTAACTGACAAGTATAAGTTTTTCCATGTCACTTCACATCTTGCTTCAGACTACGCAAACCACTGAACAGGTCATGTACAATTTTGAACAATGGAACAAAGTCTGTAGTAAAAGAAAAAGTCATGTGTTGCAACAATTTCTGATACATCACTAGCTTGCACATGTTCTTCTTCTTTGATCCTTAGCCGCCGACCGTCAAAGCAGTCAGTGGCCATCACGTCTGGTGGCATCTTGTAGGGCAACAACAAATTGATTCCACTTTGCTCGGTCGGTGGCCATCCTTCGTACAGTGCCCCAACTCTGGTTCATTCTTTGCATCTCAGCCTCCACAGTCCTCTGCCAAGTTGTTTTTGGTCGGCCTCTCTTTCGTTTTCCTTCAGGGGTCCATAGCATAGCTGTTCTTGTGATGGCATCGAGGTCTCTTCTGAGGACATGGCCAACCCAGCTCAAGTGTCTGCCAGCTATGATGGTGTGCATGTCCTCTTGCTTGCTCTGAGTAAGCAGATCTTGGTTGGTGATGGTATTCGGCACATGTTCTATTTCTCCTATATCAGTGTCAGATCTAAATTTAAACTGATAAACATCATCAGTGTACAGTTTTAACATTATTTCTTCTTCTTGGAACCTTAGCCACCGACTGACAAAGCACTCAGTGACCATCACGCCTAGTCATGCTTTGTAGAGCAGCAACAAAATCTCTCCACTTTACTTGGTTGCTGACCACGTGCCAGCTCTGGTTCCTGTTTTTCATCTCAGCCTCCACTAGCAGATTAAAATAAAAATCGCCACTACAGATAGCGACAACTATAGCTGAACAACACCACTTCTCACAGACACGAGAAATAACTGAAAAATACTCAGTCATTTTTTTTCCGGAAAGGAGTTGAAGCTTCCAATAATAAAAAAAAGACACTCATGAATAGCACACTAACAAGAGACACCAACCCAACAATACTTTAGAGACTACAGACATCTACCCTTACACTGAAATACATGATTACACAGATGGCTCAGCATTCAAGGCCACCATAAATGCTGGACTAGGAGTGTACGTGAAATACCCAAATGGCAGCACAATAGAAATACATGAACAATGTGGAGAATTCTGTACAAATTACCAAGCAGAAATTACAGCAATAAACAGCATTGGCAACTTCATCACCTTTGCTGTTCTCAACAACATTTGGAAGTCTTCCCAATACAGCACAAACACCAAATTAAGACTGTATGAGAGCTGTGTACTTTCTGTGCTTCTCTATGGTGCGGAATGTTGGAGAGTAACAGAGAAGGAAATGTCGAAACTGTCCTCCTTCCACACAATCTGCCTAAGGAAAATTCTCCGAATCTTTTGGCCAAAACCATCAGCAACCAAGAACTACTTATTCGGAGTAACCAGAAGGACATGCACACCATCATAGCTGGCAGACGCTGGAGTTGGGTTGGCCATGTCCTCAGAAGGGACCCTGATACCATCACAAGAACAGCTATGCTATGGACCCCCGAGGGAAAGCGAAAGAGAGGCCGACCGAAAACAACTTGGCGGAGAACTGTGGAAGCTGAGATGCAAAGAATGAACCACAGTTGGGGCACTGTACGAAGGATGGCCGCCGACCGAGCAAAGTGGAATCAATTTGTTGCTGCCCTACAAGATGCCACCAGGCGTGATGGCCGCTGACTGCTTTGACGGTTGGCGGTTATGGATCAAAGAAGAAGAAGAAGAAAGAAGCAACTTCATCATGTAAAACGAATTGCTACAGAAACCACTCCTGCAGAAGCATGTGAATGTTTTGTGCAGGCTTCCCACAGGGGGGGGGGGGGGGGGGGGGGGGGGGGGGGGGGGGGGGGGGGGGGGGGGGGGGGGGGGGGCGGGGCGGGGGTGAAGAAGCGGGACCAGCTACAGTGGTGGCTCCATGCTCCATAAGAAGCACAAAGGAAAATGATGAAGCAGATCTACTTCAAATATTCTTTGATCATTGTTATAAACTTATTTACATTATTGGCTTGAGTTGTGCCCCTTGACCTTCTTTAACCAGACGTTCATTTTCCCACAGTCTGTTGATTTCTGTGTAGGTCAGTGAGTTAATCTTTGTCCTAAAGGTCTCAAACGATGTGGGCGTCTGGTCCAACACTCTGACTATTTGCTCACGCACCACATCCAGCACCTGGAACAATATTTCTTTTAAATTAATTTGAAATATAATGCATATTAACATTAACAACACTTTTTCTTACAATGTTCTAACTTTCAATCATTCTAGAACATAATAATAATAATAATAAATTCTTTAAGCACCAAACACGGCGCATAAGGCAGAAACCAGTGCTCTCCAGGTTGTTCGTTGTGACGCCACTCCTCTTAGCTCTTGCACATTATTTAGG
The DNA here is from genome assembly GCA_024509875.1 of Oreohelix idahoensis. Lineage (NCBI taxonomy): Eukaryota > Metazoa > Mollusca > Gastropoda > Stylommatophora > Oreohelicidae > Oreohelix > Oreohelix idahoensis. Next base: position 239,356 of record JAMPIV010016008.1, read on the forward strand.
CCCAACGTTCTTCCTTCTCTTATTATTGTTCTTCTGAGTGTATGTTTACTGTCGAGCCTGGTTCTGTTTCGGTAACAATCGCTTGTTTTACGATAGTGACTTGTTAACTCTCTGATCAACCCTCCTATCCAACCGACCAATCATAGAACATAGGTACGTTAAAAAATAATGCAACCAGACCACCATTCCTCAACAATCTAGGGACATTCACTCACTCATCTCCTTACAGAACCACCACTGCATCTGTCCCCCCTGCAGGAAGCCTGCACCAAAGCCTTCTTTGTGCCCTTGGATTCTGTAGCATGTTTTTTCATGGGCTTTTGCAGTGGTAGTTCCCATAGCAAATTTTTCTACATGATGGGGTTGACAATCCCATGCACAACCTCTCATTAGCTGCCTTTTACAACATGCCTGAGGAAGCAATAATCCTTTTCTTTGCCTCCATAGAAATCCCCATAAACTATACAGGGCAATCTAAAAATAGAAGTACAAGGAAAGACAAGCGTCTGCCACCATCTCTATTTCTATCTCTGTATTTTCCTTAATGAAAAAAAAAAAACAACATAGCTCTGCATAGAGTAGTAGCTTTGAAACACACTTTCTATCTTCAGGGAAATATCACAACTGGCGATAATATGAAGGGCTATCCTAAATTGAAATAGCATGTTCCAATAAAAAATATCACAAAAATTTACATCTCTAAATAATTTTTATTCTAAACTTCTTCCCGGGGTCATATTTATATCTGTCTATGTTGTTGTACCTTCTGGAAATCTTGGGCGGTTGCCTTCATTTCCCTCCATGTTTTATTCAGCAGCTGAATGCATATACAAAAAAACTCCTCAAATGGTTTGTCGTGGGAGAAAAACATGGTATAAAATGTATCCCCATCTTCAGATGCTGGCAGAAGAGAAAAAAAAGAAATTCAAACCATGGATATGTTTTAACCTTCAATACATGCATGGGGAAAATGTGGCTGGATATGATCTAACCACCAATACAAGGATGGGGAAAATGTGGCTTGATATGTTTTAACCACCGGTACAAGCATTGGGACAATGTGGCTGAATATGTTTTAACCACCAGTACAGGTGTCACAGCATATTTCTAGATTGTTAGACGGTCGAAAGCCGTAGGGATAGTCATGTGATCAGCGGACGTAATGGAATGCGCAAGTCTGGCACGAGTATAGTCAGTGGAGATTGGACTGCGATCCATGGTGGACGCAGTTTTTGGTATGCCAGCTTCGGCTGATATCTAGGAGAGTGATGCAGTGCCCGCCATTTGAGTCCTATTTCTAGTGTTAGCTATTTCTGCTATTAAGGATTCCAAGGAAGTGGTTATTTACTTAGCGCTGAGTTTGGTACATGCTAAGTTTCTGTCGTGAATTTTCATAGTCAGTGTTGCTATGTAGGTTTTTTCCCATGTGATGGCGCGGTGTCCATTTTAGGATTGTGGTAGCCAGATTACCTGTTCTGTAGATTAATATTAGTACATGCATTCCCTGTTGTGACACGTATATAGTCGTAATGTTGTATTTCTATCAGGCCAGGTGTGGCCATGTGTTTAATTGAATAAACGGGATATAAGCTGTTCATGAGCGTTAGTCACTGTTGTTGTGTCATGCCTCTGGCAATACGAGCCTGTGGGTAGTTTTTGATTTAAGTTATTTAGGACACCAGTGGTATAGCCTAAGTGGTGAAAGGGAAGGTAGCTAGCACCTTATTCCTCCCTCCACCTTAGCTAGTATATAAAGGCTTGTGTGATATCAAGCATGGGGAAAATGTGGCTGGATATGTTTTAACCACCAGTTCAAGCATGGGGAAAAGGTGGCATAGCTAACAGTGGAATAAGGACTGCTGTCCGTTTTTACTTAAACACAAAAAAGTGCAGCTGGTATTCTGGCAAGACTTAACTTCATTACAGTTTTAAAGAGTCCGACTGACAGAATGGTTAGAGCGCTGGTCACTCGTGACAAAGGTGCTGGGTTAGATTAACGGTATCGACAGGCTTCAGCCAACCCAGCTGTAAATGGGTACCTGACTTTGCACTTGAGTTAGGGAAGGAAAAGGCAGCGAGGAAGGGAACTGGTTAGCCCACTTTTCGATGCTGGACCCAGTATAGTGAAGTGTCTTCACTCCTCTATGGCAGTATCTGCTATGGGACTACCTGTTTACAGTTGTAAATGTAGATTCAAGAGGTCTAGCTGTGGCCTCAGTATATGATCTGTTTAAATAACTGGATCTGAAAGGACAGTCAAGAACAAAGGCACATAACAGCCTTGGTGAAACTGCAGAAAAGGAAAAGTGATGGCTGTGGAACAACTGCAATAGGTTATGGAATTCAGAACAGTAAGTTTATTTATACAATTATTACTTTAACAAACACCTCAAGCTGGCAGAATCGAAATCAGGAGAAAATAGTCATTTTAGTAACTGCATCCAAGGTGGAGTATGTCCAACACAGGAGGAAAAAAAACCACGAGGGTTACAATTAGGAGTCATGATCTGCTCCCCCCACCCCTCTCCCCCCTAATGGGGAACTGCTTCTCATGATCAAAGTTCCACACCTGTTGCAATGATCTGTAAAACTGTTTCCTATCTACTACAGTTGGTCCCTTCCAAGAGCTGACTCTCTTGTCCCATAACCATAATCAGAAGCAAGACCTTACTCTCTTGTCCTACAACCGTAATCAGAAGCAAGACCTTACTCTCTTGTCCCACAACCGTAATCAGAAGCAAGACCTTACTCTCTTGTCCCACAACCGTAATCAGAAGCAAGACCTTACTCTCTTGTCCCACAACCATAATCAGAAGCAAGACCTTACTCTCTTGTCCCACAACCGTAATCAGAAGCAAGACCTTACTCTCTTGTCCCACAACAATAATCAGAAGCAAGACCTTACTCTCTTGTCCCACAACCATAATCAGAAGCAAGACCTTACTCTCTTGTCCCACAACCGTAATCAGAAGCAAGACCTTACTCTCTTGTCCCACAACCGTAATCAGAAGCAAGACCTTACTCTCTTGTCCCACAACCGTAATCAGAAGCAAGACCTTACTCTCTTGTCCCACAACCGTAATCAGAAGCAAGACCTGACTCTCTTGTCCCACAACCGTAATCAGAAGCAAGACCTGACTCTCTTGTCCCACAACCGTAATCAGAAGCAAGACCTGACTCTCTTGTCCCACAACCGTAATCAGAAGCAAGACCTTACTCTCTTGTCCCACAACCGTAATCAGAAGCAAGACCTGACTCTCTTGTCCCACAACCGTAATCAGAAGCAAGACCTGACTCTCTTGTCCCACAACCGTAATCAGAAGCAAGACCTGACTCTCTTGTCCCACAACCGTAATCAGAAGCAAGACCTTACTCTCTTGTCCCACAACCGTAATCAGAAGCAAGACCTAACTCTCTTGTCCCACAACCATAATCAGAAGCAAGACCTGACTCTCTTGTCCCACAACCGTAATCAAATGCAAGACCTTACTCTCTTGTTGGAGGGACAGACAGTTTTATTTTTTTTAAATACAAAAGGCAAGAAGAGCTGCCACTGCAGTAGGAAATATATTGGAGATGAAGAGAAATCAAAATGTCAAATCTTCAACTCAAATGTCAAATCTTCAACTCAAATGTCAAGACTGCATGGCCCCGAAACATTAGACTTTCACAGATGGGTGCTTGCTTAGAATAGAAAGAAATTAAATGGCATGACAAGATCACTCACGTGGAACTGACAAGAGCCAGACAAGTGACAGTGGAAGAAGATATGAGAAGATGCTGGTGATGGATAGAACACACATACTCATAACATAACAAGTCCTTGTTCTGAAATCCCCAGGATAAGCGAGCCAGACAGAGACCAAAGAACACAAGGAGAAGAGAACTGGAGACAGACCTGAAATCGATGAGGAAAACGTAGAAATATCTTGACCTGATGACACGGGACAGGAAGACTTGGCACAAGTTTGTTGATGGCATGGGACAGGAAGACTTGGCACAAGTTTGTTGATGACATGGGACAGGAAGACTTGGCACAAGTTTGTTGATGACATGGGACAGGAAGACTTGGCACAAGTTTGTTGATGACATGGGACAGGAAGACTTGGCACAAGTTTGTTGATGACACGGGACAGGAAGACTTGGCACAAGTTTGCTAAAGGCCTGTGCTTCTTGGGGAGCTTGAGGGTGACAAATACTGTTTAACTCTTTGACTCCAGACCAATGCTCTGAGCGTTGCAAAATTCAACACGCCGTGGCATAGCAACGCTCAGAGCGTGGTTTTCAGTTTATCACGAATAAACCCTAAAAATCGTCCATTTAATGCAGTTCATATATAAAACTCGTAGAATGACTTCCGCTACTATTTAAACTACTAATTTGACTGTAGTTAAGCAGCACATGTGCGTGTTTTGATGTTATTATCACAATTTTTGTGATGATTCGCGTGTTTGCGTTTTTCATTGTTATAGCTAGAGAAATATGTCACGCTTTATATTTACATTTTCTAAGTCTCCTAAGCAAATAATTGTGTCAAACTACTTTGAAACATTGCTAACATTGATGATGATTGTTTGGTAGTCACAGTTTGTTGTCAAAATACGGAATCTGTGCAGAAAAGCTAGACACAGTAGATTTAGTTGATGAGTTGGCATAGTCATATTCTGGCCGATCAAAAAGCAACAAAACTAGACCTACCGTAACATCTAATCACTAGTTCTTGGTAGAAGATGAAGCTAGGGATACTATTAAAACATTAAATTAGAGTAAAAAAGTTTTTTTATATGACGTTATTCTTCTTTATTTGTTTGAAATTTACGTAATGCACGATTGCATAATTAATTTTTTTCTTACAATGGACCAAAGAAAAACTGGTGTGAATAACACTAAATGTACTAATTGTGGCCATAAGCATGTTTTTTTTTTTACTTTGTATATGGATTAACTTGACGTTTGAAGACTGAAAAGAAAGTTTTATTGTCTACAACAGTAATATGTCTTTGGTAAGATCATATTCTACAGTTAACTTTTGAGTGTTTTTCAATTTTACATACAAAATGTTTTAAGTATAATGAACACACTTGAGTCAATGCTACCAAAGACGTTAAATATCACAATTCTCTATCCATTTCCCTATAGTTTGGTATATAATAAGTACATGTTCACATAAAAAGATTAAAATAAAATTTACACTAAAAGTCAGTACACTTCACCATTTAGAATTCTTCAAAAAATAATTATGGCACAGGGTGGAAAATAATTATGGAGTCAAAGAGTTAAACAACATATTATTTTATAATAATTTCTGTTTTAGAAAAAATGCATGAAAAGTGTTGGCTGTTCTACCCCATGTAGTTCTCAGCAGTCTCTGAGGACTGCTGCTTCCTGAGGCATGAAGTTGTGCTTGTGGCTGGCAACATCAACATGTAAAACAAGCTGCTACAGAGAGCACCATTGCAAGAGCACAAGAATGCTTTGGTGCTCTGGCTTCTCACACAAGGACCAGCTGCAAAGGTGATTCCATGCTCCATAAGGAGCAAAAAAGGTAAATAAATAAATGAAAGAATGAACTGGCTATTGTACTTGTTCCCTTCAGGCGATCATTGTCCTCTCAAGGCTGTGTGTGGTCCCGGTTGCCGGGACCTCCCAGCGCAGTGGAGGCAGCAAATGGGTGCTGTGCCTGTACCAGATTGCTCTTTTTTCGTGGACCTTCGGTCCCGAGAGAATTTTGGCTGGACAGACGTCTCGGTAGCGAAGTGGTTTTATAGCGGCAGTACACACAAGGGCAAGTTCGGGGCACAGCGGATTGATCAACCGCTTGCTTGTCACATTGATTACGGAAACAACAATTAATATTCTGTTGTACCAATAAACGCCTTTAGGCGTAACGGAACAACGGATAATTTCTTGTTGCCCTAAGACGCCGCAAGGCGTAATGGCCACTGACTGCTTGGTCGGTCTTTGGCTAAGGATGGAAGAAGAAGAAGATTGTACTTGTAAATGGATGATAACGGTTAAAGAATGGAAAAGCTCCTGGCCATGATAACTTAAATGCAGAGCTATTTAAGACAGACCCTGAGCTAGCAGCAGAACTATTAGAACCACTATTTGCACAAGTCTGGAAAACAGGGACAACACCAACGGAGCGGAACAAAGGAATAATTGTCAAATTGCCCAAGAAGGGAGATCCCGGAAGGAAAACGAAAGAGAGCGACTGAAAACAACTTGGCGGAGGACTGTGGAGGCTGAGATGCAAAGAATGAACCAGAGTTGGGGCACTGTACGAAGGATGGCTACCGACCGAGCAAAGTGGACTAGCTAGAACATTGTGAAGAAGTCATTTGCTCTTGCAGAGGTGGTTTCTGTGGTGAGGATGCCAGGACCTTGCACAGCTTCATATTAGTCACCTTGTATGGTAGTTTAAGTATGCACTGACCCAAACAACACTGGCCATGAAATAGAATAACTGTAATATTAGCATTAGCTCATACACACAGTCCTCATAAGCTTTATAGGTGTATACCAGGGTTTGATAGAAGACACAGAAAGGCCTTGGTCTAATGGCACGTGACAGAAAGACTTGGCATAAGTTTGTTGAAGGCAATGATCCTTTGTGGAGTTGAAAGGTGAAATAAGAAGACTAGGGCTCGGCAACTGGTTAATCATGATCTACTGGTAGATAACAGGAGATAATTTGGTAGATCTCTAGATGATGTCGGGGACAGAATTTTTAAGCTAGGGAAATTTAGGACTAACCTTCTCCTGTCGGCATTTAAAAGCACAGCTTCCCCAAAAATCAGGGAATTAGACAAAGTGGGGTACAGTCATACCCCACTAATACAGTGGGTCAGGGAAAGTGAAAATCGTAAAGTGAAAATCACTGAAAAGCAAAGCACAGCCTTTTTAAGCTTGCAAATGCACGTAGGGTGCCTAAAAGTTTAAATAACATGCTTACACTATCATATATTAAGTGCATAAAAAAGCTAGGCCTAAAATAACATAACGAAAGTAAAACAAACAGAGCTAAGTCTAACTAAAAGCTACAAAAGTCAAATGAACAGAGCTAGTAAAGTAAAGTTATTGTTGTTCAGAATCGACATCACTGCACTCTAGGCAAACCCACAGGTACTCAGTCTCCCTCAGCAAACATCGAAGGGTATGAATGCGTATTGTTCCTGCTGCGCTTTGGCTGTATATATACCAGATGCATAAGTAAAGTAAAGATGTTTCTTTCACACATTAAATAGCCTATAAAGTAGGAAAAAATATAAATTCTTAAACTAACATGTACAAATATGAATAATAGTGCAGCCTGCGTAAATTTGAATGAATATATTTATAGTTGAAAGGCTGAAGGAGATTGCGAACAACTTCTGTAAACAGACTAAACGACACAGGTGCTGAACGACAGAGAATAAAATGGCACAGGAGCCCTCTCTTCTCTTTCTCAACTATTGAGTGCGAGCGTGTCATGCCAAAAATCGCAGAATGAGCAAGGCAAGCGCTGAAAATTATAAACATCAATATGATTGAAAAGCGCCGAATCGCTAAGCACCGAAAAGCAGGGTATGACTGTTTTATGTGTTCCCAATTAAACCCCACTAGCCAACTTACTAACATTCCCTTTATCTGTGAACTGCATAAGATAGGAGCATGATCTGTTGTCTGAAATGATGTTAACAATCTGTAAAATATTGTTTAGGTTGAATTATTCATCAATCTGTTGATGGAATTGTTGGAAATTGATTGTCTGGCCGAGATAAAAGTTAAATTGTTTGAAATTATAAGTAGTCAGTGTGGTTCCAGTTTGAAGATGTGCCTGTTTGTAAGATTTTAAGTTACATTGTTTGAAATTATAAGTAGTCAGTGTGGTTCCAGTTTGAAGATGTGCCTGTTTGTAAGATTTTAAGTTACATTGTTTGAAATTATAAGTAGTCAGTGTGGTTCCAGTTTGAAGATGTGCCTGTTTGTAAGATTTTAAGTTACATTGTTTGAAATTATAAGTAGTCAGTGTGGTTCCAGTTTGAAGATGTGCCTGTTTGTAAGATTTTAAGTTACATTGTTTGAAATTATAAGTAGTCAGTGTGGTTCCAGTTTGAAGATGTGCCTGTTTGTAAGATTTTAAGTTACATTGTTTGAAATTATAAGTAGTCAGTGTGGTTCCAGTTTGAAGATGTGCCTGTTTGTAAGATTTTAAGTTACATTGTTTGAAATTATAAGTAGTCAGTGTGGTTCCAGTTTGAAGATGTGCCTGTTTTTAAGATTTTAAGTTACATTGTTTGAAATTATAAGTAGTCAGTGTGGTTCCAGTTTGAAGATGTGCCTGTTTGTAAGATTTTAAGTTACGTTTATACATAAAAGTTGCAGGAATGAGGGAAAAAAAAAACCTATTATTTTCACTGTGAATGGGAATATGACTTTTTTTCTGAACTAAACAAGAAATATGTGTGTTTACTGTGCCAGGCAGCTAGTCCTTTTTTTTCTTTCTTTCAAGAAATGTAATGCTGAGAGCAATTTTAAAACTGTTCATTCTAAAACTGAAGTTTATTTTCCACCAAACTCTGCTCACATGATTTTATCAAGGTCGATCTTAAGCATGCTCAATTTTCTAAAGTAAAACTACAGCAAATGCAACGTCATAGAACCTCCAGAGAAAGAGAAGAGAAAGAAAACAGACAGACATACGAAGAAGATAGACACTTCATCTTCGTTATGTTTTTGAGCCACACAAAGATAACTGATTTGAAATTTGATTTAAAGATTCCGATTTGTCTGTTGAACTTGATTTCTTATTTATTTTCATATATTTCCCAAGTCAATGAAAACTCCCTTGTCTTTTGCACCCTTATTTTGATATCTCTGTCTGTCCCTCCAACTTCGTCTGTGCTCCTACCATGATATATGTATGGTTATACACCTTGTAGGGGTGTTTCTTCAAGTGCAATCATGTTATTGATTCCTGCATTTATTCTTAATATGTCTTTTCCCTGTGTACTTTCAGATCCACTTGCTATGACCTCCCCTCAAGTATTTTCAATTCGCCTTGCATTTGGTTACAGTTATGGGACAGAAAGCAAGGCCGTCGACAAAATATAGATCGTCAAGCCGCTTCACTAAAGTTCACTGGATTCCATTTTTGTTGGCTGATGTTGATATTTTCACTACCAAGCCTATAGCCAGTGAAAGGATAAATGATGACAAGAGGCATTCCTGCTGCACTCCAGTTCTTATCTCAAACATTCTGTAAGTTATCCTTTATGAAGAATTCTGCATGCCATGACTTCATAAGTTTTCTTTATTAAGTTAATGATCTTCAGGGGAACTCCAAAATGATTCTCTATCTACGTTTTTCATAGTCTGCAAATCCAACGTAATGAGATGAATTCAATCCTAAATGTTGTTCAACTATTATTTGCAATGTGGCTATCCGGCATGTGCAGCATCCATTTTGTCAAAAACCTGCTTGTTCGTCTCTCAGTTGTCCATCTATGGACTCTTTTAATCTCTCAAGGATGATCCTGGTTAATATCTTCCCTGGAACTAATACTCACGCCAGCTCATTATGCCTCTTCATACCTTTTGGTTCGCTTCTATGTATACTTCATGAGCCTTAGCTTTGGAACTTCTGGTTTTGCTTAATGTTAAACATTAGTTGCCTAGTATGACATGCACGATTTCTTAGATACCTTACGTTAAACTGTTGCAGATCTTTTGAGTTTCATCTTTTTTTCGGCTAACAGAAGACGGCATCCAATGGCACATCTGCTCCTCTATACTTTAACGATATATAATGATGATTTGTTTATGCATTTGTGATCGATCTGATTTTCTGTTCTGCGGCTGATGATATCCATGTTACTTTATATATTCTTTTATGTGGAAACATGCTTCCCCCTGTAGTGAGTTGATCTGAAGCACAGAAGTCTATGAATACAATCAATTACTTAACAAAACAAAGAAATGTTTCCAAACCTTCACATAGCTCTCGCCATGGTTGCGAGCAAAATACAACATCATGTCTAACGCCAAAATGCCAGGTGGTGCGGTAACAAAATCTTCAATTGGAGAATTGGCATTCTGAAATAAGAAAAAAGACAAAGAAATTAACAAATCATTTCTGACTTTCCTTGCATTTACTTTCTTACAGAATTAAAATGAGGACATGCTAACAATGTTTTGGAGTCAGCCAAAAAAATTTTCAGACTCCAACTCCTGAAATTTATTTAAGTCCGACCCCTGACTCCAACTACAGTTTTTTACTAGTTCTATGGCATAAAATTCGGAGTCGTAGTCCGGACATTTTTTCCGGCTCCGACTCCACTAAACTGACTCCATGACTCCACAGCCTTGCATGCTAACTGACACTTTAATTTAGAAAATCATGCAGGGTGTTATGGGTAGGAAAATGGCCAGGTTCCATGTAGAGAACTATTGCTTTCTCAGGCCTGTCCTAAGAGGCAATTAACATGACACTGTGTGGCGGGCGTTAGCAACCGTGTCCTGTAACTCAAACTACTACAGAAACCACCACGGCAAGAGCACATGAACGTTGTGATACAAGTTTCCTGTACGGAGACCAGCTGCAGTGTTGGCTCCAAGAGAAGCGAAAAGACAATGAAAATGACCGGAACACTAGCAAAAGTGCAGAAAAGATGGTCAAAGGATTAGCCAAGGTGCACAAGGATGGTAAAAGGATTAGCCAAAGTGCACAAAGATGGTCAGATGGTAACTAAAACATAAATGTGTAAATGCAACTGGCAAAATAAAGTGTGTGGTGTCTACGACTAATAAGTCAGTATCAGATTTGTAGGGCATGATTCACAAAACAAGCTTGACATTGTGACATAAAAATGACATAAAACAAGCTTGACATTGTGACATAAAACAAGTTTGACATAAAACAAGCTTGACATTGTGACATAAAACAAGTTTGACATAAAACAAGCTTGACATTGTGACATAAAACAAGTTTGACATAAAACAAGCTTGACATTGTGACATAAAACAAGTTTGACATAAAACAAGCATGACATTGTGACATAAAAAAGTTTGACATAAAACAAGCTTGACATTGTGACAAAACAAGTTTGACATAAAACAAGCTTGACATTGTGACATAAAAATGATATAAAACAAGCTTGATATAAAACAAGTCTGACAATGTGACATTAAAAAATGAAACAACATTTATTAATAATTTCATCTTCACTGTTATTATAAGATTCGCTGACACTGCAATGCCTGGTGTGTTCTATTGTCATATTTTGTAATGCTATTATTTTGATATAGATCTGATAATGTACTTCAAATGATTGTTAAATACTGCAATAAATAGCATGCAAACACAAAATTAACACATTAACTACCGAATTGAAAAACACACTGTGGCCGAATTAAATTTTTTTCCCATTTTCATCCTGTAGGTGTTTGCACAAAGCTGTAGTTTTCATAATTGTTTACAGATTTTTATGAACTACACGTCATTTTAAAGATAAATGAATGTACTATTACAATAAGCACCATTTGTAACTCTGATAGAGGTTGTTGCTATTTAACGGCCCTCCAATGGCCAAGGATTTGCAATATTTTCACAATTATAACTGCTTGCGCCAAATCTCTATCAAAATCACTATTTCAATAAATGTGCACACCGTTTTTACTCTTGTCCTCGTCGCTAGATCTATCAGTCAATTGTTGAAACAAGTTTCTAGCCTATTCAGCCGTTAGACGAGATGTACAAGCATTTTTTGTGGTCCTATCACTAGTTGCCACGGTAAACAGCTTTACATGATTTGGTAACTAACCCAAAACGCTGAAAAATATGAACATAATATCAATTTTTCAATGTTCTACAACAACCATGCTTTGGGAATTTGTTTTCCGGTGGCAACTTAAAATCTCGGACCAGATCAGAAAGTGTTTCACTACATTTTTCATTTGTTTTATTACTAAAATTAGATCGACGCTCTGAGCGGCTCGCTGTCCAAATGATAAGATTTCAAAAGCCGGTCCCACCGGCTCGCGGTAGTTAAAGTGTTAATAAAATTGTAGCAAAGATAGATGGTCATCAAATAATACAATAATTTACAGGAAACCACTAAAAACTGAATTTAAAAGTCGAAGAAAAAAAGAACACTAAAATATTCTCCACCAAATGAATGATAAAAATATCTAATGCAGTATCATAAAAATTAATAACAGTGACCAAAATAACAGGTAGTGAATTCTGACAGTCAGATGTAAGCAGGAAGAATCAGGATCCAAGTAATATGGAAACTAAGACAAATTAGGTCAGTTATCAATGACATGTCTAATGAAATAGGACCTTTTAGAAAATGTATTTGTAATATAGATATTTGTTCCTAGTGGTGACAGGATTAGAGACGCTTACAAAATGTTAAATGTTAACTGCCTTCTCTTGTGGTAGATTTACAGCCATAATTATTCCTATGTAAGGAGGATCCCATTACATGCCCATTGAGGCATATTGAGAATATGGTGTTAGGCCTATATTTTCTTGACCATACGGCACACTAGGGGCCATGACGTCAGCATCATGCCGGCCACCTTTAACCTTCCCAGAGTTGCTCTGGTACACAATTCATGAGGCTGGGTCGACATCGAAGCCTTTTGCAGGCTAAAACATCCCACCTCAACTGGGGATCGAACCATGGACCACTGAGCTTGGAAGCCAGTGCATTAAACACTGCACTTCCGCGGCTCATATGTGTTGCATGATTATTCTTAATCTTCCCCTATGTCCAGCACTAGCATACACAACAAAGCCTAGCATGGACAGTCTCTCATTCTCACAATAAGAAACACATTCCTCACCTCAAATCCAAGTTTCTTGTAATCTTTGGGTGCATTCTGGGACTTGCGCACCGTATTGATATTCGGATCACCATCAACATCAAAAGCAATGCGACGGAGCTCCTCAATTTCTCTCACAACTACCTGTTGTGCACAAAACGAAACGTGAACACATAAAAAATAAAAGGCAATACAAGCTATAAAAAAATTATCTTCCTTGATAATTTGTTTGGTATGTTCACGACCGCTATGCAGACTAAGGGAGGAAATAATTAAAATAGATAAGATGTTTTTAAAACAATGAAAACTACACAACAAAAGCGTGTCAGTGGTTTAGTGGTTTGAATATGTCTTCCAGGCAAACGTTCTGTGCGACTCCCAGCAGAGGTGTTTTTATTATCTTATAAATTCGGTCATCCATCTTCAGTTTTTATAAGTGTGTCTTTGCTAATTATAGTTTCCAAGTGCACGTGTGTGTTGACAGGCTTACTTGCTTGGTGGAAGGGAATGGAAAGGCAGAAACTGAACACAGAAGAAATGGTGCTGTTCTCAGGACATGAAACAGAAATTTCACACCATAATTCTTTGCTGCCATTTCTTGATGACTTGCTTGCTAGTCTTTACATAATTTTTAAACAAGTGCTATAATTTCCATACTGTACTGATTTATGATCTCTTAAGAAAGGAATAACATTCTCTTAAAATAATTAACCAATCTTCTTATTCTTCTTCTTTGTACGCTTTCAGACGTCAGCTTGTGTAAGTTTAAAGAAAGCAGTTGTCACGTCTGCGGTTGTTGGCATCTCCATAGTTTGTCCAGGGGTGGGGTACTGGTGATGACCATATGTGGTTTCTCTATTCTTCATATGTTGGGCACCTCCGCAGTCATTTTACCGGTGCCACAGCTACACTCACTGGTAGTTCCTACCTTTAGTTTGTTGAATAGATGGTATCTCAGTCTGTTGTGGCCTGTGCAGAGTCTGAAGATAATCACTTGTTCACTTCTGCTGAGCTGGTAATATGCATCATTTTTTGGTGGCCTGAATGCTCTACTTCCCATTTGTTCCTGTATCTGCTTCTGATAAAACTCTTGGCCTTTTCATAAGTTATGCTCGTATCAGGATGAGGTAGCTTTCCACCTTCCTCTGTCAATCTATCAGCCTCTTCACTGCCAGGGATGTTGCAATGTGATGGGATCCACTGTATTACCACTCTCATGAATTTTACTTCGTAGAGTACTGCTTTGAGGATCACTTAGGTCTGCAATTTTTTTTTACTTCTCAGACCTGTAACTACTGATAGCACATATGTGAAGAAAACCACTTGTCTCTCTGTACTTTCCTCTGCCATTATGACATTAACAGATCAACTAAATCAACCAATGTCCCTGGTTTTATAAGCCAATGACCACGCGCTTCCACCTCTCTACCATAACCTTCAGTTGTCTCCTGGTGTATCTTCCATCCTTCAGTTCTATCACAGTAGTTCTTCTCCACGTCATCTATGGCCATTTCCTCTCTCCCTTGAAAGTTTCATGTCAGCCATTATTTCCCTTTTGCTCTTTATTATGAGGCATTGACTCTTGCAGCAAGCCTGCATCTAAGTATTCATCAGGTAAGAGGTAGTCCCATTGCAGATATTGCTGTATGGGAGTGAAGTGTTAGAGACTTAAGTATACTAGGGCCAGCTTTAGGAGGTGGGGTGATCAATTCCCTTCCTTGCTGCCTCTGCTTTTCCTAACACATGAGCAGAGAGTCAGGTGCCTATTTACAGCTGGGTAGAGCAGAGCGTTATACTACCAGGTTTTGAACCCAGTAGCTATGCCGCAATAGACCAGTGCTCTAACCACTCTGCCAATCAGACGTTTTACATGTACATACATGCACAATAACAGTGCACATGCAAATAATATGTAAAATACAATTAAACACCATATATAAAGTTTCAGTGCAAGAAATTCAAAATGTGACATTCCCATACATTAAATTTAAGTTTTCCCTTTGACTTTCTAATTGCCTTGCCCTTAAACTACAACTTCTGCTGCTAACAGCTTGTGATGGACTGTGTTTAGGGTTCACTGTCAAGTGGTGAGAAAAACCATATTTTCTCCAATTTCCGTATAGTGGAAGAGCTAAACATATAAACAAATTCTGAAGATCCATACTGTGTATCATCAACACATCCAGGAAAAAACGGATAGACTTAATAAGTTTAGCCAGCAGGTGAGCTTGAACATCAATTTAAAGAAGTCAGAGGTCATGTCGCTCAATGTGAGCAACCCTGAGCCCATATCAGTAAGGAATCAGCAACTGGTCCAGACAGACACCTTCACATACCTAGGATGCATAGTAACACCAGACGGCGGGGCAGGCAAAGACATCAACATCAGAATGAATAAGGCAAGAACAGCCTTTTTTAGCCTAAACAACATCTGGAAGTCCTCTCAATACAGCACAAGCACAAAATTAAGATTATATCAGAGCTGTGTGCTTTCTGTGCTTCTCTATGGTGCAGAATACTGGAGAGTTACAGAGAAGGAAATGTCGAAATTGTCTTCTTTTCACACAACATGTCTAAGAAAAATTCACCAAATCTTTTGGCCGAATACCATCACCAACCAAGATCTGCTTACTTGGAGCAAGCAAGAGGACATGCACACCATCATAGCTGCCAGATGCTGGAGCTGGGTTGGTCATGTCCTCAGAAGAGACCCCGATGCCATCACAAGAACAGCTATGCTTTGGACCCCTGAAGGAAAACGAAAGAGAGGCCGACCAAAAACAACCTGGCGGAGGACTGTGGAGGCTGAGATGCAAAGAATGAACCACAGTTGGGGCACTGTACGAAGGATGGCCGCCGACCGAGCAAAGTGGAATCAATTTGTTGTTGCCCTACAAGACGTCACTAGGCGTGATGGCCACTGACTGCTTTGACAGTCGGCGGCTAAGGATCAAAGAAGATACTGTGTATGTTCCAGAGTAAGAGAGATTGAAGGAGACAATAAAGCACATGTAGAAGAGAACTGGAGGCAGAAATGAAATGACCGTGACCTGATGGCATGGGACAGGAGGACTCGGCCATAAGTTTGTTGAAGGCCTATGTTTCTTGTGAAAATGAAAGGTCATGATGATGATGATTAAGTGCTCCTTAACTGCAGATCCTCTACTTATAATAGCTTCAGACTTACAGGATCATGGACATCAACTCCTTTTCTCATTCGTTCTTCGTTGAGGTTCAGCATCAATGTCTGGAGTACGTACAGCTCATGAGCCATGCCTGCACCAACATTCTGACCTCGTATAACATTCTGAGATTGAAACAATAACAATTGTTATCACATCGCCAATATAAAACAAAGATAATGATGCCTGCACATCCATGTTCACATATATGTAGTTTGTTTATTTTCCACTGACAGAAAATTCTAAACAGAGTGTTACAACATGGGGCAATCTCATCTTCAGAAATGGAAAATTAAAAAAAAAAATTCCAATTTAAATTTCTGCTCTGTAATAATATCCGATTAGTAAATTTTAAGGAGAGCAGATGGCCAAACAGTTAGGAAACCAGTCTTTCAAGTTCGGAGATAACAAGTTCAAACCCGGGTAAGGTCTAGGTTTTTTTCTATCGGGGGTAAAAATTAAAAACCTAGCCTGCACACTGCCCAGCGCCATCAATAGGCAAGCTGCCCTTATTCCTCAGCTCTCGGCGGACCTCAGCAATTAGAACAACGCTGTCATGATAGTTTGTCTAAATTTTTTTTTTAAAGTAAATTATAAACATTACTTGAAAATGAAATAAACTAACATTTAAATAATGTAATTTTGGTAAAATCAGTTGTCATAACTCATTCTAAAAAAAGAAAAATGCATTAAGGTACAGAAGCTGGTTTTACAAATGAATAATACACTAGAAACGTGGGACCTTTTGAGGTCACCCTTCGTCACTCTTCATCATTTTGTGCACATTCTAAGAAGTTGTATTAGGACTTTAAGAATGGTAGGATTAGGCATTGGGTCAACTAACCTGTACTTTACAAATTTACGAGAACTATAGAAATGAGTGAAAGGCAAATAATAATTGCTGCTGTAGGACAGAAAGTAGGCACCTTCTGAAAATGAAGCAAATCATACACGTAGGATGCTGGAAAAGTTACCCTGAACCACAATGGTTGGCCGGCACAGGTATAAAGACACTGACATATAAACTAAGCCTTCCAGGCATCCAGAAAGCAAGACTGACTGAACATGGCACCGGAAAACTAGACTTAAATAAAGCAATTCTCTGGACCATTTTTTAAAAAATGGAGTTGCACTGATTACTTGCAATGATTACAAATAATCATCATCATTTTCATATGTACTCTTTGTGGAGCATGTAGCCACCATTGTTGCTGGTTCCCTATGCAGGAAGCCTGACTCAAACATTCACATGCTCTTGCAGTGATGGCTTGTGTCACAATCTATTTGACATGATGAGGTTGCTAGCCCCATGCCCAACCTCATATTAGTCACCTTGTATGACAAGCCTGAGGGTGAAGCAGTCCTTTTCTTTCTTTGTTTCATCACAGACCCCAGGAACTAAACACAGCAATTACAAATAAAGTCACATAAATCCCTAATCCAACGATAGCCAATAAATGCACAGCAGAATTCTCAATTCATCAAACTCTCATTCAATATGTTATACAGCAAACGAAAGTGCAGGCCGCGACAATTCCTTAGGAGATCCCAGAATCAGAGTACAGTATTTTAGCTCTGCATATTTGGAGAGCCCCTGTAGTAGTCTTTTCTTGGAGGTGGATATGGTTGACTACTAGGGTGTGTGTGACTGTCTCTTTTCTCTTGTTGAGGTGATCACTGGCCCAAGACAGTATACATGTTGTTAGGTGTGTGGTGCGAGCGTATGATGAACTGAGTGTGGGTGCGAATGAAGGCGCGAATGTGTTTAGGCTCGTAGATATGTAGACCCTGCAACCCATACACTCACATGCAGTAGTCAAGGATGCTTGGACACTGCAGACACGTTTCAAAACATTTATTGACGAGAACACACATGGTATCAACAGGAACAGTCATTGTAAACAAGGTCATGCTGACCGGAAATCGATAGGTATACATTAGGCATTCAGCAAGCTGGTAAACATTTGAATATTCGTGCATGGTCAATACAATGTTCTTCAATAAGGACAGTTCGTGGCGTCGCCCTGGGATTACTGACTAAACGCGTCAGATACCTTAATCACTTTGACACATAGGTGCAACTTGGCATTCCCCGCCAATTGCACATTATCAGGCTGTAGTATAATAGCCGAAAACACAGGCCTCGTTCTGACGTCGGCTGTGTACTTCTGATAAGCAGGTTACCATCAACCCTGCAGTAATGCTTATTGTAGACATAAATATGCCGCCAATCTGCGGCTCCCACAATATATCTTCGTCACTGGATTTCTGGATGGTATGAAGACTAATAGTCTTGGATGGCTACCTTGAGCACAACATATATGTTCTGTAATGGAGGACCGGTGAGCTGCAGTTCACAGACTAGGCAATCTTCTAACATGTTCTGCTACCGAAAGCATAGTAATGGAAAAAGTCGGTATTACCTGTAACCGAATCCACAGAACTTAACAAGGAACTCTGCTGTCATTCCAACGCACAGAGATTCACTGGGGAAAACTGCCAGTGCAGTCACTTCGAAGATTCTTCCCGAAAAACACAATGGACTCTCGTCCCTTCAGAAACCAGGACACTTCCCGGCTTGCCGGAAGTCTAACTCAACTCCCCGCTTAAAAAAAACCTGCCCATGGGCATACGCCCGAACTGTCTACCTTTGACCCTAAAGGTCAAACACAATGAATGAATAAACAAGGGAAGACAACCCCTAATCAACCTGACATCGCAGGTAAAGACACAATTATTCTTATGATAAAAAACATAAGCAAATAACTTGACAGATGACTCCGTCAAAAATGACAGCAACAGTGTGCTGAATACGTGAATCTTGATGAAGGAATATGATAATCAGTCGACTAGGAATTCCAACTGATGAACGTCAACAAGTGCCAAGACGATCATGAGAGAACTCGACGATGAAAAGTTAGTACATGATTTATTTTGACAATACACTTGACGAGACAATATATTCAACATCGTTTGACAGTTCCAGACAAACATCCTTAGAACAATTAATAGCTTGATATTTGAATTCATAAAGGCAATGTGCATACATGATCAAGCATTTTGAATCATAAATTATGGAATCATATAACGGTTGACCTAGTGTCAAGGACATGAGACCCTCATTATTATCCATCGCATTATTTCGAGATATATATATATGATAAAGATCTGTCCTCCTTAAATGGCCTCAAAATCATTAAATTGGAACCTTTGAATATTTTATAATTTAGGAATCCTTTGCGCCTATCCAAACGGTTAAAGTATTATACGTTGATTAACCTCTCCTTACAGCCGTGACTTGCTTGACGGCAGTCCAATGATTCATCGCAATAACATACATATTAATATAATGATTCCTTTAGGATACATGTAAGCTTTCCATGAGTAGACTCCCCAAGTTCCTCCATTCTAGTACCATAGAGCGTAGGTTCTAGCTAGATGTCATTTGGGTGACTTGTCACGACAAAATATATAATAAAATTCCAATTTCTTAACTGACTGGAATACGACTTACGTTTGTAACAGCTGACACTGACTTTCATCAATAAGTCATGTCGCCAAATAATACTTGCCCAACACTTGGGACTAGAATAACAATAGACCTTAGGTCTCACACAGATGCTGGCTTGTTCCATCCAAGCTGCAACATCATCTGATTTGTTTGGCAACAAGCGCGCCCGAAGATTCCCATACTCAAAATTGTGCGTTTACGTACGCGATAAATTAAATATATAAAGCCTATTACTAACACCTTAGTTGGTGCGTACTCTCTTAACAAAAGTAGGACCTGATGACTACTTGTGAATGTTAAGGACTCATAAAGGACGCAACAGCCCCCTTGGATGGCAGGGAATGCACAGTTTGCCACACACTTCTTACCCCTATCTTGGGACCAGATGTGATGATCCTTTAAACTGAAGGCTAAGCTAGAGAAACTGGAGCTCATGATGCCAACTCAACACATTTCAGAATGACAGAAAAGCCACAGGAAAAGCCTAGATCTACAGTGTAGATAATACCAAGAAGTCTTCAACTTGGTATTAGTTGCAAAAGAGTGAAAAGTTCAGCAGCCCTAGAACAACAAACAAGAGCAAATGAAAATGCAGAGAAAGGCAGCAAAAGATTTCTATGATAGCCTGCATTCTATCATACAAATAAGATCCCTCCATGATGTGATACTAAGAAGCATCAGAGCAGGAAGCAACAGTGATCAATGCATCTGCAACGCAACTTGGAAAACAAGAAAAGAGAAGGCATTTTAAGAATGCATTGTTTAAAAAATACCACCATAACTAACAGAATGGATCAAAAAGGAAAACTGCAAAACAGGATCATCATCTCATCTCAGCCCGTAACCCGTCATGGGTCGTAGGGGTGCCATGGTGGAAGCATCAGCAGACAGGGTCCTCCACTGCTCTCTATCCTCAGCAATGCGTACAAGTGTGGAAAAACCGTGTCCTGCCCATTCTTTGATGTTACAGACAGGATACAGACATGAAAAATAAATCACAACAAACATCACTATTATAACTTATAAGATGCAGTAATAGTGAAAGCAGTCAGCGACCCATAGCTTGACTGCTTGCATCAGGACCAGCGAACCAGAGCTGGTCAAGACCGTACTCCACCTCCACGTGGTGGTCCTGGAAACAGTCTGCAGCAGTGCAGTCTGGCTGAGCGAGTATGGATCGAAATGGGAAGGCAAACCCGGTCCCTAAAAAATGCCGTGCAGAAGTCGGATGTGTCGACCGAAAGGTGCAGATATCACAGCTTAGGCGCAAACAGACACAACGCAACCACCATCCTTTTCAGGGCGAACGAGGAAGAGGAAGAAGAAGATAACTTACTTACTTACTTACTCGTTCCCCTTCTACCGTGAGGTGTAGAGGTATCACTATTATAACACAAGGGCAAAAGGGGTACAGATAGCAACACACAAAAGGGACATAAAATAATCTACAAAATTACAAATGAATGAAGCTGATGAAGATAATCACTAAAATATGCAATGTTTCATCCTGTGA
The DNA here is from genome assembly GCA_024509875.1 of Oreohelix idahoensis. Taxonomy (NCBI): domain Eukaryota; kingdom Metazoa; phylum Mollusca; class Gastropoda; order Stylommatophora; family Oreohelicidae; genus Oreohelix; species Oreohelix idahoensis. The sequence continues at coordinate 260,375 of JAMPIV010016008.1, forward strand.
ACCTGGGATACTAACAAACAGGCAATCTCCAAAATAGCTTTGCCAATCGTTCCAAACAGAATATTCACTTGGAGTTATTTCTCTTTAGCAGTGTTTCGTGGACATGTATTGTAGTGTGCAAGTATCGATTGTTATTAGGAACTGTCACACTATTTGAGGTGCAAAACAGTAACACTGTTCCCTATTAAGCATGTCATGAAAAGCAACTAAAAAGGGTTGGGAATGGGGCCAGTCACCTATAATATTAATGTAAAAACAATTTTAAACCCACAAAAATTTTGCAGCATCAATTACTTATACCGTATTACTGAAAGGCTATAGAAAATAAGAAACAGAAGTATAAAGGAAATATATGCCAAGAAAGACAAAACATAGACAATACTATCTACAAATACTTACACTTAGAATTACGTTTCTCATGCTCTTTGATTGAAGACTTTCAGCAATTTTCTGTAACAGAGTAAGAAATAAAAATTACATCAAAATTCCTTCTTCTTCTCCACTTTCATTTCTTTCTTTTGTGTAAAATCCACGGAAGTTACACTCATTCCATTTTAAACAAAACTCAGTTTTAAAAACATGGTCTACCAAAAGTTGGCAGTCTTTGTTCTGGAATCTCCAAACATGAAGAAACAGAAGGAGACCCAAAATACATAAGGAAGAGAGATAGAAATGTCAAAGTATGATTAAAGAACACATGGATCAGAATTCCGATACATACGGGCTTTATAGAACTAACATAAAGGCCTCTACTCAACAGCGAAATGAAAATGCAAAAATGGACATATGCCGCCTATAAGACACTTTCTTTCCAATAACAGAAAATATACTCACTTTTCTCTTGGCATCATCTGCTTTTGTGCATAAGGCATTGATCAGAGCTATGGCATTTTTTTGTACATCTGGACTTGAGCTGTTGAAATAAGCCACTTTTAATTAAGACTGTTACAAGAAACATTCATTTCCAAATCTAAATTTCCTACAATGCAACAGCTCTTGTGCTGATAGCATGGGACAGGAGAACTTGGCATACGTTAACTGAAGGCCTATGCTCATTTGGGAATTGACAAGTGAAAGAAAAAAGAACAGCTCTTGCTCTGCGCAGTTCCAGGGGGTCTCAGAAGCGACATAGAAAGAACAGGACTACTGCGCCCTCAGGCATGTCGTACAAGGCAACTAATATGAGATTAGATGACTAATATGTGTTTGTGTACGGGGCTGGCAACCACATCATGTAAAACAAACCACCACTGCAAGAGCATATGAATGCTTGGTGCAAGCGTCCAGCACAAGGACCATCTGCAGCGGTGGCTCCATGCTCCATAAGGAACACAAAAGGAAAACGATAGATGATGAACAACTCTTATTCCACCACGGTATAAGACATCTTAGACATCATGAACATGCACGGTATGTGAGCTGTAAAATTACTAAAGCCTACTTCATGAGTGATGGCTTTTTTCTCCCCCCCTTGGAAATGAACAAGATGAATGCGACACTCATATCCATTAGCTCACTAAAATATAAATGGAACATTTTATAAACATGTAAATGTAGGTTTCTTATTTTTCAATGTGTATATCTGTCTGATTGACAGAGTGGTTAGAGCGTTGGTCTCTCGCGGCAAAGGTGCCGGGTTCAATTCACGGTCTCGACACGCTTCAGCTGTAAATGGGTACCTGACTTTGCACTTGAGTTAGGGAAGGAAAAGGCAGCGAGGAAGGGAACTGGTCACCCCATAGGAAGCTGCAATGGTTTCTGTAGTAATATGTTTTTTACAAAGGAACTTCACATCTCTGGATATACCCACAACATATTTGATGCGGTGCTCATTTCTCAAGGCAAAGTTAGCAGGCACAAAACTAGGAGGCACATGTTCCAGTCTATAGTAAATTGTTAACTTGTTTTAATCTGGAGTTAGAGAAGGCACAGAGGAAGGGAACTGATCCCCTGACCTCTGAAACTGTCAAGCCTCTAACATCACTCCACAACGGCAGTTTCAGCTATAAGGCTACCTTATATTTACACTCTGTTTTTGATCTACTTATAACCCATTTATTAATCTATTTATTATTTATCTGAACAATAAAGTCCCCTTTAAAAATCAAAATCATAACTTGCCTTTCTAAATGTTGAATGACACTCACAGCTGTGACCACCTGCTCAACAACACTCTGCCTGTTTGTGCTGAAAATAAACATTTTGATAAATGTTGACAATTTTACTACAGTTATAACACTACCTGCCACAACATGAACCAAACTGTAGGCACTGCCACCACCATGAGGAATCAGTTGAACACCTGCTGTTACAGTGCCCAAGACTAACTGACCTGCGACACCAACTACTCCCATCGCACCCAACCATCCACAATACACTCTACACATCACCACAATAACTGAGGAAGACTTGCACCTTTGTCAGAGAGGCAATGGGCTGTCAAAAGCTACCTGCTCACAGCTAAAGGGATTATATCATCATCATCATCATCAACACTACCTGCACTGCATCTTTTTTTAACATTCCAAGTTAGCTAGACACTGTGTATTCAGCAAGTTGTTCACAAAATCTATGATCTTGTTCAAATGAGATTCACACGCTCTCATTCATGTTTTCCTGCTATTTTTTTATTTATTTCCTTTTTACGGAGCTTGGGCCATAGATACATATGGCTCCCTTGAGGAAGACTACACCAAAACACCAAACTCTTGCAGCGGTGGTTCTGCAGCAATTTGTATTACATGATGAGGTTGCAGTGTCCTATTCTTTCTTGGTCTCTTCCAAGACACCAACTCCCCAGAACTACAAGGGGTCATGTTCTGTTGCCAGCTGTATTTTGTTACAACCACTACAACTACAAATACACATTAAATTAATTTCCCTTTTGATATTTCCATATTAAACACACTATCTTTAATATGAGTGTTCATCTGACAAGAGTGGTTACAGCGCTCGTCTCTCGCGAAAAAAGTGCTGGGTTCAATTCACAGCATCAACTCACTTCAGTCTACCCAACTGTAAATGGGTACCCGACTCTGCTCTTGAGAAAGGGAAGAAAAAGGCAACGAGGAAGGGAAATGGTCACCCCCACCTCTCGATGCTGGACTTAGTATAGTGAAGTCTCTAACACTTCACTCCCCTATGGCAGTATCTGCTATTGGATTACCTTGACCTTTTATCTTTAAAATGTTATTCATAATTTTCATACTTTAAGGCGCTGGACTACAGTGAAAACTAACTTTTGTTCTAATAACATTTTCAAACTTTTTATGTGCTCAGTAGATACAGTGTATGTCCATGAACCATATTGTACAGTTTATTTTGTTAAAAAACATGTGGTTACCATGGTAACCAAAAAAAAACATCCGCCATATTGGATTTTCAACACTTTTCGAGAGCTAAAAACTTATCTTTCCCATTGACCAAACTTTACCAAATTGCACACACATGTTGTGACTGACAATTAAAACAATTTCTCAGGGGCTTTTTTTGATAAGTTTAAAATTCTATTTTTAATGATTTTTTTTATAAAATACACTATATTTGTATGAAAAACAATGAAAAAAAAATATTTTAAAAAATATATCAAAGCAAATTACCAAAATATCAAAAAAAGCCCCTGACAATTTAAAGGTATATATGTGTCCTACATACATGCCAAATTTCAGACTGATCTATTAGATAGTTTGTAAAAAATAACATTTTTTGTTAATAAAATGTTAGTTTTGAGAAAAATGCATTTTAGTCACCGAATGACTTGTCTTGTCCAATATACTCCATTCTGGGGGGCTGAATGTGTTTAAAATTGTCCAGCACTATATGCTGCACCTCCTTCAGCTTCCTGCAGATGCTCCTCCTTTTGCCTTTATCTTGCCTAATTTTTCTTCTTTCCTTCTACATGGTAACCAAAAAAAACAACTGCCATATTGGGTTTTTCACCAATTTTCAAGAGCAAAAATCTTATGTTTACTATTGATCAAACTTTATCAAATTGGATACACATGTTGTGACTGACAATTAAAACAATTTGTCAGAGGCTTTTTTTGGGATAAGTTTAAAATTCTATTTTTAATGATTTTTTTTAAAAATACACTATATTTGTATGAAAAACAATGAAAAAAAAATATTTTAAAAAATATATCAAAGCAAATTACCAAAATATCAAAAAAAGCCCCAGACAATTTAAAGGTATATATGTGTCCTACATACATGCCAAATTTCAGACTGATCTATTAGATAGTTTGTAAAAAATAACATTTTTTGTTAATAAAATGTTAGTTTTGAGAAAAATGCATTTTAGTCACCGAGTGACTTGTCTTGTCCAATAAACTCCATTCTGGGGGGCTGAATGTGTTTAAAATCCTCCAGGACTCTATGCTGCACCTCCTTCAGCTTCCTTTAAAATTCTATTTTTAATGATTTAAAAAAAAATACACTTTATTTGTATGAAAAAAAAAAATGAAAAAAAAAATATCAAAGCAAATAACCAAAATATCAAAAAAAGCATGTGACAATTTAAAGGTATATATGTGTACTACATGCATGCCAAATTTAGATTGATCTGTTAGATAGTTTGTTAGTAATAACATTTTTGGTTAATAAAATGTTAGTTTTAAGAAAAATGCATTTTACTCAACGATGCCTTGTCTTGTCCAATATACTCCATTCTGGGGTTAATATCCTCCAGGACTATATGCGGCACCTCCTTCAGCTTGCTGCAGCTCCACCTCTCGCCTTTGTCTTGCCTCTTGCCTAATTTTTCTTCTTTTTACAAGTTTCTCAGCCTCATGTTTCTGGCTGTTGGCTAGACGTTTCCTCAGTCGCACCTGTCCAAGGCGTATTGAGTTTGTTCCAGATGCTTGACCACACAGCCTTTTTATTTCTGCACTGGCTGATGGACCAAAGTTGAACTCTCCAATGGCCACAAGGACACTGAATTTGGCTTTTTTTAATGACACAAATTTTCGCTTGCTGCAACGACTCCATATAACATTGTGTAGGCTTTCATTTGCATTTTGTGTAGCACCTAGCTGACACCGCTTCAGCAAATGCTGATCAGTAAGACGCTCATAAATAGGGGCTAAGTGCTTATGGAGCAGGTTGTAGTCTAGCGGAGTGTGAACCTTGGTCTCGTGTGGTCCTGCAGCTTCTCCTTTGGCGATGGAAGCCTGATAGAAACACCAGGAGTCTTTGCCTGGGGGACACAAATTATGTTGGGGTTTGTCGTTTGTCGAATACCCATGGTAGAGAGAAGCCATGATGGCTTGTTTCATCTCTGGGGCTGTACTATGCTTGCGGATGGCCCTGGTGTAGTAAATACACAATTTTCGTATGGCATTTTGGGTTAGACGACCACGGCCATTTCCCCCAAGGGTGACTTTTTGTTTCCTGCAGTCAGTAATCAGTGTCCTCAGTGCAGTGCCTAATCGCTTTGCAACATGGTTGACGCATTCTTCTTTGGTTATGTCAACTTCTGGTCCATACGGTTTGATGTCGCAGAGTCTGTTGTAGGCCTTTGAATCGCCATCTGATAGCAAAACAGTGTAGCGTAGCTTGTGATTTGCGACTGAACGAAGAAAGAGAACTTCACAGGCTTTTACCTCCATCATTCCGGCTGACCCTTCGTAATTACAGCAGCAGTCCTTCTGATGCTCTGCTTTCCATTTTTCAAATTTGTCAGGCTGATTTTTTAGTTGCCACTGTCCAGTAGTCTCACAGGTGTGACAGAAGGAAGACATAACATGCGTATCAATGACCATGCCAGTCAAGATGTCAATAACACTGCCAACACCTATCAGTGACTTATGACCTCTAGTTAGCCATGTTGCATCAAAGCTGACAGCGATGTCAATGACTTCTTTTTTTATTAATGGTACGATGCTGACTCTTAGCGTGTTCAGCTCGGACGATGCTGACGGAACGTTGAAATACTGTAGAGTGCATGGTATCCAAATGATCAAAAATTTGATCTGCATATTTATGAAATGTTTTCTGGTGCAGGCCAGGGAGGTCTAGGTTCTCACAGAAGAGATTAAATGTATATGGGCCCATTCCAGACATGAGGGCACCAAGAACAGCAGATTTGTTGATTGCATGTCCACGAGGGCCGCGGCCTGCTGGTTCCCTCTCGGATGTGTACGTTCTAGAAATTGCTTTTTCACATGTGTGACACACAACTTCCAGGAAGAGAGAGAAACCTTTAGACTTGGTGTTGTCAGTTCTTGTTTGCAATGTGCTTTGCTTACACAAATTGCAACATACATTTTTAAGAAGGTTGTTGAAGAAAGAAATATCAACAATGGTTTTATACGTAGGTTTAGGCTGAGCGCAGACAGTATTATGAGATTCAACATTCTTGCTCGTGCTCAAGCTAATTTTTATATCAGATCGACTTGGGCCAGGCACTGGATCTGCAATGTGAACCATGGGCCTATCGATTAGTGGGATGCAGGAATTCCACGTTGTTTGTGTATTATTCACCGCTAATTCTGTCTTACCTTTACCACTAGTAGAAATCACACACTGTCGACGCAACCTGGCAGCAGATATTTGCTTAGATCTCTTACTTATTCTTCCCATTTTGAAGTAATAGAACACAATTCACTGAAATTTAAACAAGAAAAATATCGAATTTGAAGCAAACATTAATTGTTGACGGGCGGAAATGGCTGTTGCTTCTTCTACGTTGCGCACGCAGATAAAATGTTGTTATGACCAATCAAAACAGTTGTTTACGATTGTGTCTTCAATGAGTCGGGAATGAGGGAATGAGGTCACCACGTGACAACTCCTTATAAGGCAATTAGCGTAAAATGACGGAAATTTTTATACACAATTCATTCAGAGCTATGACAAAAAATAGTTTCGAATTTGCGATATTACGGCAGACAATGAAATTCCCTGTGTATCGATACCAAATAGGACAGGGTAACTAAGGTATTATTTACCGACAAATCTTGCATTTTCGGCACAAATTTGCAAATCATAGCTGGGGGTGGGTACATAAAATATGCTTTTTGATACATCAAATGCATTTTTTATGTTATAAAACCTAGCTCATTCGATTCCTCGATGATTATTTAATAAAATAAGCTCAAAAGTAAAAAATCGATATTTTGTACGTAAAATCGAGTTTTCTTTACCGTGGACTACCTTAAATATTTTCTTTGCAAGGTGAGGGCAAGGGTGATGATGGTAGCTGTGATTATGATGTTGATAAAATTAATTAAAACGTCAGTGGAAATGATTCAGTGACAGGTTATAAACAGATATTATATTAGGCAACTGACCAATGTAATACTACAGACTGTAGAATGTCAAGGGCAGACTGCAAACAGGAAGTGTCCAGGTTGTTAGCGGAAACATTGACACAATCTGCAACCTACAAATTGAGAATAAAACATATGAACATTACAACTGCAAATTCTAGGTTCATTATAACCACACAGTAAAGTTTATACTTCACTTCAGTCACACTGTGAAGCTTACATCAACTTATCTTTCTCTTAATGAATGCTAATGACGTATTCAGATGAACATTTCATTGTTCGTTACAGTTGTGACGAGAATATTCTCATAACATTGCTATCTTATTTAATTGTAGTGTGGCAAAGTGTCCTCCTGTTACGTACATTTATTACCTAAGGGGGTAGTCTTCGGTCCTGCCAAATGTACGCACCAGTCTTAATATAGTTATATTATTTGTGCGTTCGATTGATTCACGCACTGACGTGCACAATGCAGTGTGAGTTGCTTTGGACGCACGGGTAACCTAGTTTAGGGATTGTGACGTCATGTTTTGTATGGGGCAGTACGGACCATGTTGATGTCCGTAGAATATTTCTTGTATTCGTGGCAAGTTGGTGGAAGCCATTATTTCTATTGATATATATATTGGTCTTCATGTCGAAGCCAATAGTGGAAGTATCATGTAAGTGTCGCCCCATTTCACATTGAATGTTTATTGATTTTTAATTGAAGTATCAGGCCGCTCCTAGTTATGGTCTAGCGGGAATCCATCGTAGTATGTCATTCCTAGAATGGACAAACGGAGTCGATTGCCTTGTTTGAATTACCGTAGAGGGAGGATACCTACGAGGAAACGAAGTTAATTGATTTTGTATGCTTCACATGTTTTAATATGCCGTTTCGCCAATGCCAAGTCATGGCATGGATTTTGGGAGAGGTTAGTCAACAGAAGACTCTAACCTGATTGTATTGCCGTGTATGACTTTGTCTGGATTATATATATGCTACATAAGTATTGTATGAAGAAAGTCTGGGAATTTTACGGGTATGATATCAAAGATTGATCCTCGAACATGAATCCGTTTACCACGATAGACGTCCTTGGAAGAAGGTCAACGGACTTCATTGTAAATGTATATTAGCGGAGAACAGAAGTGATCCTCAGCTCACTTGGATAGAAGAGGACTTGATTGTTGAAGAATCTCCAAGAATTTAAGAGTATGATCAGCAACTTTAAAGTATGACATTTGCATCTGTAATCTGTAACCATGATCGTCTTGTGTGTTCCACTCCGTATGTGTCACGTTAAATAAAATATATGTACAGTCATCACAGACTTGTGTGCTGCCAGTAAGTGACCAGTTAAACACTACTTGTTGGAGTTCGTTTTGAAGAACATTTTCTGACATTTTGTTTCTTTGCAACCATTCGCGTAATGAAGTTCTTTACCATGAGAATGAACGACCCAACAGTAAATGGTATGCCAGTGTGGTCTGGAAATAAATAATTTCACAGGAACGTACTCAATCCAAGTATCGGTTGAAAAGAAGATTTGAACTTTCAAGGCGACAACATCTCAAACTTGGAACCTAGTGTGATGATGAATCAGAATCAACTTACGGTTACCAAATGCTCAAGGTCATCAATCAACCTCCACGTCAAGTTTTACAGTGACTGACTGCCTTGGGATCACCTATTCGTCATTATTACGTGCGAGCTGTTGTTATATACGCAGAGCGAAGTATTTTATCCTCAGACGTACATCCACGGAGATGAGGCACATTGTTTTTTTCCCGGCACACGCGAGATGAGTATAACGTGCTTTCATTGTACATTTTATTACTTTTAGCTGTGCCTTTTATAGTTATGTCCATCTTTACATTTTCCATGTTATATGTTATATGTTGTACATTCGTCGTGGGAGGTAGGGAGGTTGATCTGACGAACGAGATCCATCTCGAAGCCAATTCGGGCTCTTCGTCAGACGTTCTGTAGGGCTCAACTTGTAAGTTTCAATTGAGCGATAATTCCGGTCCAAGGCTAGAAACCTTGCCGAAGTTCCGATCGCTAATTGTTCCTTATAATAGTATCTGTTTAGCTGTTCCGTCAAGTCTTAATTGTTGTTCTCGTAGTTATTTTTACTCGTATTTAGTTTTATGATGAATTTTGTTTGTATTATGCGTCCGTCTCACCTTTCCTGTCGTTCAGTTTTTTACAAAACCTATGTTTTTACACTGTGTTGTCAATTGTCCTGTTGAGTATCTGATCGTAGTTGTCATCGTAAATTTTTACGATATTCTATTTTAGTTACACATTTCTATTTTTGTTGATTTCTACGATTGTGTTCACTCGTCTTTGATTATCGTGTCTTGTCGGTAATGTTTCTATTGTCTTTCACGTTGTTGATTTCATGACATTTCATTACATAAATTACTATATTGATTATTGATATATTTCATAACTATATGATAACAAAAGATACCGTTCTAGGACAGGAACGAAGAACACTTGTTATAGTAACAAGGTTAATTAATTTACATTGATTAATTATCATTTTATAAATCAAGAGTATTGTGACTACTTATAAAGCATAATGTATTCACTAGATTATTTCATTAAGCAAGCGAAAGCTCTTCAGATGGCTCCTGATGAAGCAAAAGCATTTGCACTTGCAGAATATAAGAAAGCTCAAGAAATAGAAGCTGAACAGAGAAAGTTAGAAACTTTAAGACTAGAAAAACTTCAATTTGAGGCAGATCAAAAACGGATTGAGTCTGAGGAGAATGAGAAAAAAAATGAGATTAGCCGCTGAATTAGAAGAGAAACGATTTCAGCGAGAGGCAGAACAGAAGCAAAGGGAGGCTGAAGAAAGACTTAAAATTGAGATGGAAGTTAAACAAAAGGAAATGGAAGTTAAACAAAAGGAAATGGAAAATAAACAAAAGGAAATGGAAGAAAGAAGATTAATAGCTGAACAAAATACATTACGACTTCAGCTTGAGATGGAAGAGAATGATAAAAAACGACAGCATGAACTAAAATTAGCAGAGTCAGAATATGAGAGACTTAGGTTAACTCAGGAAGCTAATTCTCAGAGAACTTTTGAAAGCCAAACTTCATCCAGACATGATCATTTTAAGGAAATTCACCTTAAATTACCTAAATTTAATCCCCCGTCGGATGACGTAATATTTTTCCTAGATAGATTTGAGGCCACTTGTAGGTCTTATAACATGGATAAAACACTGTATTGCACATATTTATCCAGGTTACTTACTGGGGATGCTTTAGCAGTTTATCATACTACCAGTATTAATGAGAAGAATGATTATAATGCTCTTAGAGCCGCACTTCTGAAGAAATTTCAAATGACAGAAGATGAATACCGATTAAGATTTCGTACATTGCTACCGCAATCAAGCAGAAATTTCAGTGATTTTCTGTCACAAATACGACTAACCCTAGAAAGATGGATCGAATTATCCAAAATTGAAAAGTCGTATGAAGGTCTCTTCGATTTACTGATGCGCGATAAGGTACTATCGTCTGTAAATCCTACATTTCTCGCATTTTTACACGAACGGAAACCTTTATCAATGAAAGACTTAGAAGAACATGCAAAAAACTTCTGCACTGCTCACCCAACCATGGAGCTAAGTAATGCACAGATTAAGAGTGAATTGCCTGTTGCTTTTGCAGCACAACAAAACAATTTTTCACGAAATCGTTCCTTTAGTGCTGACAGGTATGTCAATAAGGGAAATAATTACAATTTTAACAATGATAACTTTTACAAAGGGAAGCAATTTCAACAATCTGCTCCATTTAATGTTTCTTGGAACCAAGCTCACAGATCGCAAGATTTTGGTAACAATAATTTTAAAAATAATCAAGGACATTATAATAAACAAAACTGGAGATCAAGATCTCAGGGTCCGCAAAACAGACAAGGTTCTTGGAATAAAAATTTTAAAGAACATCATAACTTTAATTATACAAATTATCGGACTCATCCAAATTTTAACTCAAGCAGAAACGACAATTATGGCAATTTTAATGCAAATAATCAAAATCGATCGCATCGTAGAGATAGATCGTCGAGTAATACGGGTAGACATTCTAATGTCGCTTTAAGTGATACACAGGCTAACATTGAACAGGGTAAAGTAGCTGAAACTCACAATGCTATGTCTTGTTCTCTTGATTGTACCCAGGTGAAAGACTGTCCAGAATGCTCGACTCTTTTCCAGCCTAAGGCGATCACGACGCTGCGTTGCGGACATACCTTGCCTAGTCTACCTGTAGTCTGTACGGCCACTGCTGCGTCAGTACACCAGGGACAGGGCTCTCTTAAGTTTAACAAGGGATTTGTCAACAACATTTCATGCTCTTTCCTATTTGACTCAGGTTGTAATACTGTGGGCGTCCGAACTTCGCTGATCAACCCAAGTTGTGCCACGGGCAGGGTTGTCAAGTGTGTGACTTTTGGTGGCACCGTTGAAACATTTCCCACTGCTATTATTGACCTTAATACACCATTTTTTTCAGGAAAGATCCAGGCATGTCTCCTTCCGAATCCAATTTGTGATGTAATACTTGGTCGCATACATGGTATTAAAGAGTGTACACCACAGCAAATAGCTGAATGGGAAGAGCGACATATTCAAACTGCAAATGCAGTAGTGACTAGAGCGCAAGCTACTAATATGTCGCATGATACACCTATTGAACCTACAGTTCATACCACTTGTGATGATGATGCTCCTATTTCACGGGAGTTGTTTGCAACATTGCAAAAGAATGATGATTCATTAAAAAAAAAAATTTTCAGTATGTGAACAAAAAGAATACCAGCAACAAACTTGCAAAATCTAGACATGACTTTATACTTAAAAATGGGATTTTGGTTAGAGTAATACGGGAAAAGGATTCATCCTTATGTTATCAGATCTTAGTCCCATCCTCTATGAGATCTCGTATATTACGACATGCGCATGACTCGCAATGTGCGGGCCATATGGGTTTTTCGCATACCAAATCCAGAGTGCTTTCGGCATTCTACTGGCCAGGCGTCCATAGGGACATCACTCTCTATTGTCGGTCCTGTTTGATATGTCAGGAAGTAAAGGTACGGGGTCCATTTCATGCGGCTCCTATTCAAGCTGCGGACATCCCGATTAGACCATTTGATAAAATGGCTATAGACATTATTGGTCCGATGCTTCCATCTGCTAGAGGGCATACGCATATTCTTACGTGCATTGATATGTGCACTCGTTGGCCTGAGGCCATCCCTCTCAAGAACACTTCGTCTGCCAGTGTAGCAGAGGCATTGATGTTAATCTTCTCACGCATTGGTTTTCCACGGAAAATCTTGTCGGATCATGGGGTTCAGTTCATTTCTGAATCCATGTCTCAAGTTATGAAGACATTAGGTATAGACAGATCTCTTAGTTCTATTTATCATCCGATGTCAAATGGGTTAATTGAGCGTCTCAATAGGACACTCAAGCAGTTGTTGGGTAAGATGACCCAAGACCATCCCCAAGACTGGGATCGGATCATACCCGCTGCTCTGTTCGCGTATCGCGAAGTACAAAATCAAGCCACGGGGTTTTCTCCATTCCAGCTAGTTTTTGGCATGCAACCACGCGGTCCGATGTCGTTAATCCACGACTTATTGGTTGACGAGAATATTGAAGAGGAAACTCAATCCTCTTATGAGTATGTGATCTCTCTGAGAAAGAGAATCATAGATGCTTGTAGACTAGCTACTGCATCATCCGAACAAGCCAAAGAAAAAGCTCGTCTATTTGCAAACAAGTATAGACGTCTTCGCCAGCTTATTCCTGGTGACGAAGCTTTTGTATTACTCCCTGCGCATAACAATCGTCTTTTAATTACCTGGAGAGGTCCTTTCAGGATCATCTCAAGAATATCCGATGTCGACTACATCGTTGATGTTAATGGTAAACATAAAACCTTCCACATTAACATGTTGAAGGAGTATTACTCACGTCCTGATTATCTACAGTCAGTGTTCCAGGCAACTGACGATCCTACACCTCCTATTCAACACTATTCTAGTTTGTCAGTCATCCAAGAAGAAGAATCTTCTTTCGATGATGTACAACTACCAATACCAGTTGTACCACTCCATTCCACTGAGAAATGGAATGATGTTACAATCTCATCTACTCTTTCGGCTGATCAACGTCAGCAAGTCTCTAATATTCTACACTCGTATGAGGATGTCCTCACTGACATCCCAGGTCATACGTCAGTCATCCAACATGACATTATCCTGACTGACGATACGCCTATTCGAGTTCGCCCATATCCTATCCCTTTACACTTTCGTGATAAGGTTGATAAGGAATTGGATGAGATGCTTCAATTAAATATAATTGAACCATCTTCATCACCATATTCTTCTTCTATGGTAATCATTAGGAAGAAGGACAACAATATACGTCTTTGCGTAGATTACAGGAAATTAAAAAAAGTTACAAAATTCGATGCGGAACCATTACCTCTTTTAGACGACTTATTGGAGAAATTATCTCATGCCACATTCTTTTCGAAATTTGACCTTTCAAAGGGCTATTGGCAAGTGCCACTCACTCCTAAAGCAAAGCCATTCACCGCTTTCTCGACGCCACGGGGTCTTTTTCAATGGAATTTTATGCCATTCGGATTAATGAATGCGCCAGCTACCTTTGTACGCATGATGCACCGCATATTGTCTCATCGTCCCGATGTCATTACTTATATAGATGACATCTGTCTTTTCAGTGACTCTTGGGATGAACATATTCATGGATTAAAAGCTTTACTTTCTACCTTACGGGATTATAACTTAACAGCGAAACCTTCAAAGGCTTTTGTCGGTTTTCATGACATCTCATTTCTGGGTCACCGCATAGGTCATGGTTTCATGTATACAGAAGACAGTAACGTCTCTAAAATTTTAAACATCTCGGCACCTAAGACAAAAAAAAACAAGTTAGATCTCTTTTAGGACTAATACAGTTCTATTCAAAATTCATCCCTCATTTGTCTACTATAACTGCACCTTTTTCGTCTCTACTGAAGAAAGGCACATCTAATGTAATAAAGTGGTCGCAGGATCACCAAACGGCGTTAGACTATATAAAACGATTTTTTTCAAATGAACCTTTTTTGAGGTTGCCTAACAAAAATCTCACTTTCATTCTTCGCAGTGATGCATCTTCTTACGCTATTGCTGCAGTTTTGATGCAGGAATATAACGGCACCTTATTTCCGGTGATGTACGTGTCCAGAAAACTTACGGAGAGCGAACTCAAATACTCCGTTCTGGATAAAGAGCTCCTCGCATTAGTGTGGGCAATCACAAAACTGGAACGTTACCTCCTCGGCTCACACTTTGTGGTGGAATCTGACCAAAAAGCTCTTACCGCACTGAACACGAAGAACGTTAAATCATCGAGGTCAGCGTGTTACGCTATAGCACTTCAACCATTCAATTTTGAAATACGAGCTATTCCTGGAGTGAAGAATGTGTTCGCAGACTGTTTGTCGAGATGCCCAAGCGAACTTGTCGAAACTAAACCACTTCCAGATGTTGAAACATCCTTACCGATAACATGAATAACTTTGTACATTATCATTAATAGTACATCTATAAAGACTGGTTATATAACTGAAGTATTCGTATAAGTATAACTTTCATGATATACTTACTTATAGATTATAACATTACTTCTTGTGTAGTAACGTTTTATTAGAACGGGAACAGTGGTATTAGAGTAACATTTTATTAGTACGGGAACATTGGTACTACAGTAACTTTTTATTAGTATGTAAACATTGTTAAGAGCGACAAATATACATTTGTTATTCCTATGGAACATATTACATTACATATCGTGTTCGAGAATATATTTTATCGTGTATGGAACATTGAGAACATCGTCTCGTCGATTACTAACTAGTTGTAACTGAACATTGACATATTGATAGTGATATTGGAATTACTTAGAAAATATTAGTAACTGGTTATTTGTTGGTAATTAAGAAATATATAAATTAGAATAATTCAATTTAATCTATTTAATTGATTATGGATCACTGTTACGGCAGATTTATTGGCATGGTCTGCTAGAGGTTAACAGCATCTGATTTTAGGGGTTACAACGTGTAATGTAATGTAAAAGTATTATTGGTCTAGTGAACGCTGTGACGTTTCAGCGTTAGTTGTCACGCACGGTGACCAAGAGACGAGACCCTTTTCTAGACGACCGTCGAACCGATAAGACGTGTCCTTGGAATGTTTTATTGCCGGGCTTATATTGCCGCACAATTATAGTACATTAAATAATGGACATGGGTCAGTCCAATGTGATAACGAAGAAAGATGAAGGTACAGGTTAGTAATTGACTAAACCTTGTCAACGTGAATATATAGTCCGCCTTAGTTATTCTAATGCCAGACGCATAATCTCACTGTCGGTGTATTGGATTTTCCAACCACGCGTGCATACAGTTATGCGGTTCTGACTACTATGTTTTCAAGCTAGGAGACAAAGGACTGATTTGTAAAGGAATAATATTTGAAGTATGAACTGCAACTTATTATTTATAATTCTTCATGATGACCATGTGTAAACTGTTCTTGTATGGAATCGATATAATAAATGTTTGTGGACTCGAGAAAGGACTTATCAAATCTATAACGTCAGAATTTGACTGTATGATGAAGTTGTCAATATTATATCCCACCTTCGCGTACTTCACCATCAAGAGCACGATCTCATAATTTACTGAGAAAAGACAATGGATAATTATATGTAAACGTAAATAGAAGAGCCAGTATAAACCAGCCCCATTAACAGTGTTAACGGCAACAGTGAGAAGCCAACGGTAACAGTGGTTGGCCATCGCGGGGACGAAAAAAAAAAAAAAAGATTTTCTTGTTTACATGTGTTGCCAACTGTTTACCATTACAAGCAAGTCACATGATCTGCATAACACTACGTTGAACACATGACTACGCAATGCAACTCTGACGTCACTACATCGTGCGTAGATGCCGCGCTTCGAAAGGAACAACCGTCAACTCATTCCAGTTTTGATTAATATTTGCTTAATCAAGAAGACCAGACAAGAGAATACTGTGATCAGCCAATCATGAGCAAACAGTACTAGGCACTAGTCTAGTCCGTTGACGAATTTGCCATCGCCGGAGCCTTCAAAAGATAAGTTTAGACCTAGGACGATTGTCATTCATTAACACACTAACGAGTCCATACCATTTTGCAGGCATGTCCTCTCTATTAATTGTTTATCGATGTTCTATCTGTTTCTTTTTGTCCGTTGATGTTGTCCGTTATTTGCGGGTATGGATGGGCGGCGGTTCATAATGAATAAAAATGGCTCTCAGGATGCCGATATTCATTTTGAATGTTCCTAAGGCTGTGAATTAATAGCACCTCGCGAAGAAAGCGTCGAATTATCGTTATCGGTGATCGTTCGGGTTCGGTCTGCATTAATTCACTTTGCATGTTAGGTGTATAGTCATGTTTTAACTGTTGTTTTCATGTGTATTTGGTTCTTGGATTTTATTCATTTGCAGTCCTATGTTCGTAAGCTATCTTGTTATTCTGATCTAGCTATCTTTTATTTTAATTAAATGTATTGTATTAACGTCAAATGAGTCCTGTGACGTCATCTTTCATAGTACAAAATATGTTCGTTTCCTCAGTTAACCTTCACCCTTCTACATTTCCGGTTAGTACACTTGGTCTTATAATAGCATTTATTTTTGTGAAAATGTCACTTTTGTATTGTGCTCCTGTTCTGTAATCCTTGGTTAACCCATTTGTATTGTTTGTATTCATTACATATTTTATTAATTTAATATTAATGCTATAATTTCTTCATTAATTATAGTGTAGATGAATATGATGAAATTTTTATAAGCTTTGATGAGGAATTAGGGACTTTGCACATATTTGCAGTAGTGGTCCTAGAAATGGGCAATGCACTTTATGCCTCATGATTAAGGCATAAATTATAATGATTAATTATTAAAACTTTATAACATATTAATACATATCTAATATAACTTAGTACACTTTCTCAGTACTATATTGTGAACTTAGTGACAATTAAGACTAATTATTTGGGGATAATACACATAATTATTAATATTAAGCGCTTGATATAATTTCAGCAGCTTATATAATTAACTATCATAACTATTTATGATAGATATTCAGTGAGTATATATATAATATTTCTACAAAATATTATAGTTTGTGGAACTTATACATAGCAATACAGTAATATTATTATCGACATAGATTACATTGTCGATTACAAGACATAAGTAATTAAATACTTAAATAATTAAACTCCAAGAATGCTTACCTTGGACCATTTCATTAAAATTGGAAAAGATTGTAATAAAAAGGGAGAGGCACTCCTTGAATTTGCTGAACAACAACTGTCAAGATATAAGGCAGAGATGGAAGAACTTGAAAGAAAGGAGGCTGAAAAGAAAGCTGAATTAAGACAAGAAGAAGAAAGAAAGGTGGCAAGAGATGAAATCCTACGGATTGAAGAAGAGAATAAATTGAAACGACAAGAAATCATACTGCAGCAAGAAATGGAACTGCAACGGCTTAAATTGGAAACAGCAAAACTTAATTCGCAGAGTGCTGCATCAAGCCAAAATGATAATGCTCAATCTGGATCTTCATCCACCCGACTTAAGGGCAATTATTACTTTAAACTACCACCATTCAAGTTACACATGGATGACCTTTCATCGTGGCTGGCGCGCTTTGAGGATATATGTAAAGTCAATAACCTTGACAAAACTGCATGGGCACTTAAACTTAAGGAATTTCTGGATGGCGAACCTGCAAGTGCAGCACAAAATATAGATCCAACATTATCCACAGACTATGAGGCCATTAAGACGTTGTTATTACGCCGTTTCCACTTGAACGAAGAGTCATGTAGATTACGTTTTAAAAGTTTGTTGCCAGATAACAATAAAGATTTCACAGGTTTTATTGCTAACATACGCAATACTTTTAACAGATGGGCTGAACTGGCAGGTGTCAACAAATCTTACGACAAGTTAGTCGATTTGTTATTGAGGGATAAAGTATTATCTTCTGTCAGCCCACCATTCTTTGCTTATCTGCAAGAAAGAAAACCAGAATCTATTGATGAGTTAGAAAAAATTTCTTTAAATTACTGCACAGCTCATCCGAATGCTAATATTTCTGGCTCGTTGACAAGAGAACCACTTCCTGTAGCCTCCAATATGGCATATCATAATCATAACAAACCTAGAACACACAGTGTGGACAGAGGTAGGTTCAAAGGAAACTATGACATTAATTTTCATAAGGGACAGAATAACTTTAACAATAACTTTAATAGAGGAAGACAACAAACCAGAAATTATTCACCTCAGTCAAGATACAACAGTAATCCACGTAACTCAAGTTATAATCGTTCATATAATTATAATAATGGTAACAAGTGGAACAATAGCGATAATTATAACTCGAGACATCGAGATAACAGTTACAATAGAGGACAACGGGATAATTCATCTAATTATTCTCGTCATCGTTCTCATTCTCATAGATCGACAAATTATAACCATAATACAGGGGCAGCCGTTACTACTGCTACAACCCCTGGTGTTGAGAGTTCACCTACTGATAACAAAATACAGTCTTCATCTACTTGTTTTGCAATGAATTATAACGTGGCAAATAGTTGCCCAACATGTAATCTTATATTTCAGAAAGCAAAAGAGACAGTTCTGAACTGCGGACACATTCTACCAGAAGTCAGTCTAGCAGTCAATGATGGAACAGGCTCGCTGATCTTCAACAGAGGAAAAGTTAATGGATCCATCGTCTCAGTCTTAAGAGATTCGGGATCGACCACGATCGGAATCCGTCAGACACTTGTTCATCCGAATTGTGCAACTGGAGAACATGTCAGGTGTATGACCTTTGGTGGAACCATAGAATGTTATCCAACTGCTATTATCTATCTTGAAACACCCTTTTTCACAGGCAACGTTAAAGCATGCATGTTAAGAAACCCAATTGCCGACCTTATGGTGGGATGCATACACGGGAGTAAAGATTGCACACCAGAAGAGATTATTGAATGGGAAAAAAATAATCTATGCATCGGAAATGCAGCAATAACCAGAGCACATACAAAAAAATTAGAGACTATGGACACTGAAAACAAGGAAACAGACGATCATGAAAGTATCGAGATTCATTCTGCTATTGACCGAGTATCCTTTGCTGCAAAACAGAGGGAAGACAGGTCACTAACAAAATTTTTTTCACTGGTCAACAAAGCTGACAATCTTGCTATGAACAAAAATAATAGTCATTGGTTTAGCATTAAAAATGACATTTTATTAAGATGTTTTATGGATAAAACTCAGATAAGACAACAAGTCATGGTACCTTTTGCTTTTAGACGGTACATACTTCAACACGCACATGATTCTAAGTGTGCAGGTCACATGGGTTATACTCGTACACGTTCGCGAGTATTATCGTCTTTTTTTTGGCCGGGAGTATCACGAGATATTTCACAGTACGTACGCTCCTGTACGATATGCCAAGAAGTGAAAGCACGGGGAGCCTTTCACACGGCGCCTATTCAGGCTTGTGACATATCTGTGAGACCTTTCGACAAAATGGCCATTGATATCATTGGCCCACTTTTACCATCAGCCAGAGGACATAGATTTATTCTCACTTGCATCGATTTATGCACACGATGGCCAGAAGCCATCCCATTAAAAACAACCAACACCACAGATGTAGCTGATGCACTACACCTTATCTTTTCTAGAGTAGGTTTTCCTAGAAAACTTTTGTCAGATCATGGTTCTCAATTTATATCTGAGACTATGACAGAGGTAATGAAGACTTGGCAAATAGATAGAAATCTCAGCAGCATTTATCACCCAATGAGTAATGGTGCTGTAGAAAGACTTAACCGCACACTCAAACAAATGTTACATAAAGTTACAGTTAACCATCCACACGACTGGGACAGAGTTCTACCAGCTGTGTGTTATTCGCTTATCGAGAGGTGCCACATGAACAAACTGGCTTCTCTCCATTTCAACTAGTCTTTGGCGCTCCACCAAGAGGTCCTATGGGACTAATAAAAGACTTATTGATTGACTCCGAGATGACTCAGGATACCCAGTCATCCTATGAGTATGTAATTAATCTCCGGAATAACATTATTGATGCCTGTAAAATGGCAACAGCTTCATCTGAGGCTGCGAAAGAGAAAGCTAGAACTTTCCAAAACAGTAATAGACGATTACGTCAATTATTTCCAGGAGATCAAGCTTATGTGTTATTGCCACATAACAATAATAAACTACTAATCTCGTGGAACGGTCCTTACCAGGTTATCAATAAGATTTCTGATGTTGATTATGTCCTGGACATTAAGGGACATCACAAAATATTTCACATAAATATGCTCAAGCAATTTCATACTCGACCTGAACATCTACAAGCTATTTTTCATGAACTAGATGACACTTTCGTACCTAGATGTCACTATTCTAATTTGTCTGTTATCCAGGAAGAAGAATCATCTTTTCCTGAGGTACAGTTAGCATTACCTGTACCTGTAGTACAGCCTAGTGAATCTTGGCGGGATGTAACCATCTCCTCGTCAGTTACACCGCAACAGCATCAACAGATAGCTGAACTTCTACAATCCTATCAAGATGTGTTAACCGACATTCCAGGTCGCACATCAGTCATTAATCATGACATCACTCTTAATGATGATACTCCAATTCGGGTACATCCATATTCTGTTCCTCTACACTTTCTTACTAAAACTACTAAGGAACTTGAACAGATGTTATCTTTAGGAATTATCGAAACTAGTAATTCCCCATTTTCTTCTCCATTAGTTATTGTCCGAAAGAAGGACAATAACATTAGACTATGCGTCGACTATAGAAAATTAAATGCACAAACGATAGTTGATAGCGAACCACATCCACTTCTCGATGACTTACTGCCACGTCTATCGACAGCAACTATATTCACTAAGATAGACTTAACTAAAGGTTATTGGCAGATACCACTAACCGAAAAAGCTAAATACTACACAGCGTTTTCAACTCCGCTAGGTCTATACCAGTGGAATGTGATGCCTTTTGGGCTTGTTAACGCTCCAGCTACCTTTGTTCGCATGATGCGACACATTTTTTCAGGTAGACCAGACATTATTACATACATAGATGACATATGCTTATTTAGTTCATCTTTTGAGGAACATGTTTTGGGTCTCGAATACGTTTTGGATACATTAAGAAATAACAATTTAACTGCTAAACCCACAAAATTACAAGTAGCGTTTCACGAAATAACTTTTTTGGGTCACATTATTGGAGCAGGATATATCCGAACACTACCCAGTACAGTTTCAAAAATTTTAAACATTTCCGTTCCTCAAACGAAGAAACAGGTTAGAAGCTTGTTAGGTCTAGTCCAATATTACAGTAGATTCGTACCTAACCTGTCATCCATCACGGCTGTATTGTCCTCATTACTGAGGAAGGACATGCCAGTGAAGGTGACATGGACTAATGAGTGTAATAATGTATACCTTAATATTATTAATATCTTTTCAAACCCACCTATTTTGAGACTTGTTGATGCTTCCAAAAAGTTTATTCTCCGCACAGATGCGAGTAACTACGGAATTGGCGCATGTTTGCTCCAATACCATGACGACATCCTCCATCCAAACTTGTACGTGTCACGAAAACTGAAACCACCAGAAGTGAAATACTCTACCGTTGACCGCGAACTTTTAGCCGTCGTGTGGGCGATAACCAAACTTGAGAAATTTCTACTGGGAGCCCCTTTCGTAGTACAAACTGATCAAAGGGCCGTAGCATCACTACGACGGGCGAATCATAAAAGTCCAAAGCTCACCAGATACTCTATTCTCCTTCAACCATTCAACTTTACGATTGAGTACATCTATGGGACAGACAATATCGTCGCAGACGCACTATCTAGAAATCCTTTGGATGTATAGCAATCAACACTGACACTTTTCTAATACGTCAACCGAAATTACGTGTCACAGAAGAATGAATCCTATCGCGAAATTCTTAACATGGAGATAAACCTTTGCTTACAATTCAACTAAATAACTTGTACAGACGATTGCGAAAACGAAATGAACTAAATCAAATGACACTATGGTCGTATTTACACCAGAACTTTGTGTGAATTTCATTTATGACAAAACTATTGGACACATTTCCTTGCATCAAGTGAAAATAATAGAAAACACTATCAAAGTAACTCAGTATGCGACATGAACAATTGTCAATAGCTTCGATTCTCATGAACTGAAACATTTAAATATTTGTTTGTTAATCGGAATTCACAATGATCAAGCCTACGTATGGATCATCATATCCAACTTTCATTAATTTTAGTTAATTACGTTAAAATAATGGAAAATAAAATAAAAAGGTGAGATAAATATGAAAAAAATGAAATGAAATTTGAAGATGAAAAAAAATTTTGAAAGAAGAAAAAAAATAAGATCTCACATGATTCTTAGATAATGTTATTGTATGTAACTATTATGTTTATTAATTAGGTTGATACATTACATACTATATTATTGTTTAAATTAGTTAGATAGGTTTTAACAACTTAATACTACACTTATTTAATTTCCAACACACATAATTAAGTTAAATTTATACATTACTGTCTTTCGCTACTTTATTTTTCATTTATTTATTTTTTCTACTTAACATATCCCTTCAGTTCTCTCACATTAGATTTGCAATAACTTTATTTTGATTACACACTCAATATAATTAATTAATTAAATTTTAACTCGTTAAATTAGTCTGACATGACAGTTCATTGCGACATTTTTTAATTTAATTATTTAATAGATATCAACATTAGTCATTTATGTATAACACTTATGTATAATATGATTATTAATATATTAGATGACTGTTACTGAGTCGACATGACCACGACACTGTTCTAGACAGAACATCGTAGTCCATATGCCGCATTGTTGGTTAAATTTTTCGATATTGTTAAATTTTTTTTTTTTTTTGGTATTCATTCAGATAGGTTTTTGAAAAAAAAAAAAAAAAAAAAAAAAAAATCTATCTAATAGATTTTTTTTTTTTTCCCCCAGTGGACAGGGAATTGTTACGGCAGATTTATTGGCATGGTCTGCTAGAGGTTAACAGCATCTGATTTTAGGGGTTACAACGTGTAATGTAATGTAAAAGTATTATTGGTCTAGTGAACGCTGTGACGTTTCAGCGTTAGTTGTCACGCACGGTGACCAAGAGACGAGACCCTTTTCTAGACGACCGTCGAACCGATAAGACGTGTCCTTGGAATGTTTTATTGCCGGGCTTATATTGCCGCACAATTATAGTACATTAAATAATGGACATGGGTCAGTCCAATGTGATAACGAAGAAAGATGAAGGTACAGGTTAGTAATTGACTAAACCTTGTCAACGTGAATATATAGTCCGCCTTAGTTATTCTAATGCCAGACGCATAATCTCACTGTCGGTGTATTGGATTTTCCAACCACGCGTGCATACAGTTATGCGGTTCTGACTACTATGTTTTCAAGCTAGGAGACAAAGGACTGATTTGTAAAGGAATAATATTTGAAGTATGAACTGCAACTTATTATTTATAATTCTTCATGATGACCATGTGTAAACTGTTCTTGTATGGAATCGATATAATAAATGTTTGTGGACTCGAGAAAGGACTTATCAAATCTATAACGTCAGAATTTGACTGTATGATGAAGTTGTCAATATTATATCCCACCTTCGCGTACTTCACCATCAAGAGCACGATCTCATAATTTACTGAGAAAAGACAATGGATAATTATATGTAAACGTAAATAGAAGAGCCAGTATAAACCAGCCCCATTAACAGTGTTAACGGCAACAGTGAGAAGCCAACGGTAACAATAGTTATATTGATTTTGTTTAATATTCTTTTCTTAATATGGTATAACTTTATGCATTTCATATATCTTGTTGTAGTTTTGACTCACCTCTCTCGGGTACTAAGTTCAAAAAAATTAATAGAATTAATTTTTTTAAGGGGAGGTAATAAGGGAGCTGTTACGTACATTTATTACCTAAGGGGGTAGTCTTCGGTCCTGCCAAATGTACGCACCAGTCTTAATATAGTTATATTATTTGTGCGTTCGATTGATTCACGCACTGACGTGCACAATGCAGTGTGAGTTGCTTTGGACGCACGGGTAACCTAGTTTAGGGATTGTGACGTCATGTTTTGTATGGGGCAGTACGGACCATGTTGATGTCCGTAGAATATTTCTTGTATTCGTGGCAAGTTGGTGGAAGCCATTATTTCTATTGATATATATATTGGTCTTCATGTCGAAGCCAATAGTGGAAGTATCATGTAAGTGTCGCCCCATTTCACATTGAATGTTTATTGATTTTTAATTGAAGTATCAGGCCGCTCCTAGTTATGGTCTAGCGGGAATCCATCGTAGTATGTCATTCCTAGAATGGACAAACGGAGTCGATTGCCTTGTTTGAATTACCGTAGAGGGAGGATACCTACGAGGAAACGAAGTTAATTGATTTTGTATGCTTCACATGTTTTAATATGCCGTTTCGCCAATGCCAAAGTCATGGCATGGATTTTGGGAGAGGTTAGTCAACAGAAGACTCTAACCTGATTGTATTGCCGAGTATGACTTTGTCTGGATTATATATATGCTACATAAGTATTGTATGAAGAAAGTCTGGGAATTTTACGGGTATGATATCAAAGATTGATCCTCGAACATGAATCCGTTTACCACGATAGACGTCCTTGGAAGAAGGTCAACGGACTTCATTGTAAATGTATATTAGCGGAGAACAGAAGTGATCCTCAGCTCACTTGGATAGAAGAGGACTTGATTGTTGAAGAATCTCCAAGAATTTAAGAGTATGATCAGCAACTTTAAAGTATGACATTTGCATCTGTAATCTGTAACCATGATCGTCTTGTGTGTTCCACTCCGTATGTGTCACGTTAAATAAAATATATGTACAGTCATCACAGACTTGTGTGCTGCCAGTAAGTGACCAGTTAAACACTACTTGTTGGAGTTCGTTTTGAAGAACATTTTCTGACATTTTTGTTCCTTTGCAACCATTCGCGTAATGAAGTTCTTTACCATGAGAATGAACGACCCAACACCTCCACTATACAGTTTTTGTTCTGACCCAATCAACCAGCTTCATAGACACCAGCAGACCATCATTTTCCGTCTAAGAACAGGCCACTGCAGATTACTAGGCCACCTCTATCGCCTCAGGATATCTCACACTAATGAATGACCATGTGGAACTGGAATCAAGACCCCTGAATACATTCTCCAAAACTGCCCAGCCCACGATGACCCACAACGCCTGACCTGGACAGAGGGTTCCAAGCTCAGGCAGAAGCTACTGGGCTGCCGCGCTGACCTGGAAAAGACTGGTGGACTTCATCCTGACAACAGGCCTGCAGATTTAGCATGACTAGAAACTGAACGCAGAAGAAGTACTGTTTTTGTTGAACTGTGTGTGTTACACTGTATGAATGGTGGCCACAGACCAAGCAAAGTTGAGAAGAGTTTGTTGCTGCCTTATAAGATGCCATTACTCGTGTTTGTCGCTGATTGCTGTCAGTAAGGATCCAAGCGAAGTATTATGCTGTACAGTGCTGTATTGTTTCCTACAGTGGGTAAGAAGTTACAGTAAACTTATGTAAAATCACATGTAATGATGTGGTATAACAAAATTTGTAACTTTTCTGCATTTAAAGATAAT
Source organism: Oreohelix idahoensis (assembly GCA_024509875.1). Lineage (NCBI taxonomy): Eukaryota > Metazoa > Mollusca > Gastropoda > Stylommatophora > Oreohelicidae > Oreohelix > Oreohelix idahoensis. The sequence goes on from JAMPIV010016008.1 coordinate 286,568, forward strand.
TGGAGAAATTCAGTTCAAGGAATTTTCTTATTTTCTCCTTCTTGAGTACTTCTGTCCAATACAAATAATCAATATTCTTTCTTTTTTAAGCAACTGTTTTCACTATTGGTTTCCAATCAATTGCACCAACTGTGGCCTGACTGCTGTTGTATTTCTTTCAGATTTCTGTCACCCTTGATATATATGTTCCTGAGCTATCTTCTACTTCTGGTCACTTCCAGTACGAGGTTATATAGCTGTGTTGGTGGCTGATAAAGATTCATTCTCTCAGTGTGTTCAAACCAATACACTATTTTTCAAAATATTCCTTCAGAGACCCTTTCTCTGCTTGCACTTAAACATATCATTTTGCATTTCTATTGCTCATTTCGCAGCGGATGATTTTTCAATCCTGTCCCACACTTAGCCAGATTTTGAAAAAAAAAGATATATATACATGTCTGACAGCAGCAGACCTGAGTTGTTAACTTTAAGTGTCCACTTACTTGTTGAATGAAATCATTAAACTAAATGTATCCATTCACTCACCTAATGAAATCATTAAACTAAATGTATCCACTCACTCACCTAATGAAATCATTAAACTAAATGTATCCACTCACTCACTTAATGAAATAATTAAACTAAATGTATCCACTCACTCATCTAATGAAATCATTAAACTAAATGTATCCACTCACTCACCTAATGAAATCATTAAACTAAATGTATCCATTCCCTCACCTAATGAAATCATTAACTAAATTTATCCACTCATTCACCTAATGAAATCATTAAACTAAATGTATCCACTCACTCACCTAATGAAATCATTAACTAAATGTATCCACTCACTCACTTAATGAAATCATAAACTAAATGTGTCCACTTACTCAATTAAATAATTAAATTAAATATATCCACTTACTCGTTTAATGAAATCTGGTTCAAGCATGTCCCACTCAACAATACCATGCTCCATAAGGCAAACAAAAGATTTCAGGGTGTACCCAAGTGGATCTCCTTTGCTGAAAATTAAACAAAAGTAAGAACCATAATACTCTGAATTAAAGCTTCAAATCTGCAGGAGTTGGTGTCGCTTTACTGTCCTGGTCATGCTGGGATACGTGGTAATGAGAGAGGTGACAGACTAGCATCAAGAGCACCCACAGTGGGGACACTGGATATGGATACGGGAGAGATACTGAGAACAATTAATGATCACCTGTTAGAGAATGACACTGCAACAGATGAATCATCAAGGTTAAGACTGTTGGAATTGTGACATCAAATGTCAGGCTAGCAGTGATGGATGTGTATACAACCAGTGAGCTACAGCAACAGTTAGCATACTCTGTGACATGGTTGGTTGGTTGTGTCCATCACGGGTGATGAAGACCACTCTGTTCATCCAATTATTTAAGAATATGTTAGGTTAGTCTATGGGTACGAAGGTGACTGAAGAGCCCGATGCGGGCCTGGAAAGATCTTGGACAGTGTGGGCAGGGAATGTTTGCTTCATGTGAAGGTTTTATTTCACGGTCCTTTCTAGCTTGTCTCCGCTGTTCCGCTGCTGCTCTTCTGGATGATTCGCATGCTGCTGCACCTTTACGAAGAGATGTGCGCCAAGCAGTTCGGTCTTGCGCAGCAGCTTCCCATGTGTCTGGGTTTATGTCAAAGGTTTTCAATGACGTCTTTAACGTGTCTTTGAAGCGCTTCTTTTGGCCACCATGGGAGCGTTTACCCTTCTGCATCTCACCATAAAAGAGTATCTTTGGCAGTCGATGGTCTGGCATGCGGACTACATGACCTGCCCAGCGAATTTGTGACTGCATCAGAATAGTATCAATACTAGGGATACCAGCTCTGTCAAGAACGGCGGTATCCGGGATCTTGTCTTGCCATTTGATGTTCATTATCTTCCTGAGACAGACTGTATGGAAGTGGTTTAGCTTCTTTACGTGGCGCCTGTATACAGTCCATGTTTCACATGCATATAGCAGCACTGGAAGCACCGCAGCTCTGTACACCTTCAGCTTTGTCTGTAGACTAATGCCACTTCGATGCCAAACGTTGGTGTATAGTCTGCCAAATGTGCTGCTGGCTTTGGAGATCCTGGTGTTCACCTCATCATCAATGACAATGTTCTGGGATAGTGTGCTACCAAGGTATGTGAATCTGTTCACAACATTCAGTTTCTCACCATTAACCTTGATGACTGGCTCAGTATAAACTGTGCCAGGAGCTGGTTGGTACATGATTTCTGTTTTCTTCGTGTTGATGGTAAGCCCAAAGTTGGCGCAGGCTTCGGAGAATCTATCCACAAACTCTGTGACATATACTGATGAAGAATGAGCAGCTATGGGTTTGCCTGGAGTGTGCAGTGATGTAGATTTTGTTCAACAAACACAATAATTAACACACAGCAAATGTCATGTTTTTGCTTTGAACCCAATGCACTCATATTTACACACTACTTTATCATCACCCTTCAGCTCCCCCAGGGGCATAGGCCTTCAACAAACTTATGCCAAAGTCTCCTGCCCCATGCCATTAGCTCAAAGTCGTTATGTGTCTTTCATTTTCTTTTCATTTATGTCTCTAATTCTGTTCTTAATTAGTTCTTCAGTCTATCTCTACCTCATGCATTCCGGGGATTTTTTTTTTTTTACCTTACGCCTGCTATTACTTGAGGCGAGAATCTCAGGTTAGTATATCTAACCTGAGACTGATTTTTACGTGAGTATCCCTTTTTTCCCTGTACAATGACAGGTGTCCACTCGCCATTCAGGCAGATACTCGCCGTCTTCGGAGGGCACCCATTAGAGCTGGGTCAGCTCAGGAGCCATTCAGGTTATTCTAGTCCCTGGTCGACGACACTCCTTCAAGTGTCTTCGCCAGGGCTCGAATTAATCCAGTCCAAGTTCCGGTCAATGACACTCCTTCAAATGTCTCACCAGGGCTTGAACCTGGATCATCAGCGCAGTGTGGTAACCATTACAGTACACCGCGACTCCTTATTCTGGGGATTTAAGAACAAGGACTGTCCTGTAATGCTACTGACAGATATCCTCAATGTGTGATCTATTAATCACCAGCAAATCTTCTCATCTCTTGTCCCATCCTCCCCATGAGAAATATGTGAGTAAAAAAATCTTCTCTTTTGTTCACTCTCAAATAAAGTGACTAATATGAGGCTGCCAACCTCATCATGTAACCAAACTGCCATAGAAACCACGGCTGCAAAAGTGTGCAACTGCTTGGTGCACACTTCCTGCTGCAGTGGTGGGTCTATGTGTCTCAAACAACGCAAAGGACCATGATGATGATGATAGGATATTATGGTGCTCACTCTCTGGCTTACCTCTATACCCCTGGGTAGAACAGCAGTGACTAAATAAGTAAGTAAAATATGAACCTTTTAAGTTTATAAATTCTCTGCTGGGATAAAACATGAACTTACAAATTTCCTGCTGTGATGATATCAATGACAATCTGATGACCCTTCATTTTGATGAACTCTTCTGCAAATGTAATGTCTGCAGACAGAAATGAAAGTTGGCGGAGAGCAATGTTTTTCTCCTCCAGTCGGGATCCACTGAGAGACTTTCTTATGACTTGTGCTGTTTGTGCCTAGACACGAAAAAAATGTCAAAATTACATGAATATATATGTTTTTAATATTACAGAATCAACATACATTTCTGATGCCAAATGTGGCCACAGTAATCTGGTTCGTTATTTGTTAATTAATAATAATGAGGTTCCGAATCGCTGACACTGTAAGGTACAAAACATAACTTGCTATGCAATATCAATGCCTTTCTACTGCTTTATTCCAATTCAACGTCAGCTTGTTTTGACATAAACGCGTTCAAATTTTTCACTTTAGTCGTTGAAAAGAAGGACATACCCCATTAAAATGAAATTTTTCATTGTTAACTGTAAGATACTGTGTTGGTTGGTAGATTAAACTATTTTATGTCGATTTATGACCTTAGGTCAATTTTGGCCAAAAGTGAAGATAGAATAAAGCAGTACTTAGGCGATGATATTTAAGTGAGAACAAATAATACTGCTTAGACCACTGAAAACTGGAGAAAAGACAGAAGGAATTCTGCCAAAACAGATGATAATGGAAATTCTAGATCGGACTTCTGGAGAGGCAGATGCACTGGGTAAAACTAGAGCCCAACCAAACCTCTCCCATTATGTTTCCACCTTGCTAGGGTGGGAGAAACTGTGTGTCACATGACCTTCAGAGCTATGGTAACAGTTGCATAGCCACAGGCCTAATGAACCAGTGCAAGGTAATCTGCCCTATCAAAGATATCACAAATGAGAAGAAAAAAGAATGATGCTCATCCCATGGAGTCTCACCAGGCGGTGAGAATGGCTGACTCTTTGCCTTGAAAGAAGACATCCAGCAATAATAGTGGTCATCCATTTCTGCTCTGTGGAGTCACGGTGCAGTGGGAGAGACAAATGCTACTGATTAAAAATCACAACATCTAAATATACTATGGTGGAATGCAGTGAGAATCTTCAAGAAAAAAGTTCCCATAAGATATTGCCTTTTGTTGTTGTTTGTCTAGGGCTACTGAGCTTGTCGTTCTTTCACAGCTAATACCAAGTTGAAGAATCCTAGGCATTATCTACCGTGTAGATCTAGACTTTTTCTGTGGCTTTCCTACAATTCCGAAACTTGCTGAGTTGGAGTTATGAACTCCGGTTTTTTTCCTGGATATTCCACCCTGACTTGGAACATGTCTGAAGGATCCTCACATCTGCTCTCAAGCTAGAAGGGGGAGGGGATGGCATACATTTTTCATGCTCAGAGTGTTGCTTAAGAATTCTCTCTAATAAATGCAGAAGCTTACCCATGTAATCTAATCCGTGTTTTTTAATCTGTAACGGAACTTCCACCAGTAAATTCGTCCAATTTGATCTACACACAAGTATTTCTTTGTTATCATGTTTATTTGCTAGTCAAGTGTGATCTGATTTTGAGAAAAATATTTTTGTGGCTAGAGAGATATGGCAAGTCATATTCCTACTAGTTCTATGCCTTCTAGACGAATGTCTGCGTCTAAAGCATTAAGTTACTTGAAAGTATCATTGAGTGATGATGATTTGATCGACAGTGATAGTTTTTCATCAAATGATGGAAGTGTTGCAGCAAAGTCAGACACTTCGCACTCAGGTGATGAGAGAGTGTTGCCCCAGCCGGCCTGTCGAAAGGTAAGAAAGCTAGGCTTACAACAAAACTATTCTGGTCACAGGTTGAATCATAAAATAAACAAGCAGTCTAAATAAATTGTGCATAACCTGTAAAAAGTTTCATTTGAAATTATTCTTGTTTATGTGCTGGCAAATGACATAATATGGTAATGTATATATTCTGGGATTTTTTAGGGTCAGGGGTAGGGTCTCGGAGTAGACAAAGAAAGAATAAGACTGCTGCTTCATCAGTCACGTCGTAAAATGTGACTAATATGAGGCAAGAAGATGGGTCTGGTGGTGACTAATATGAAGCAAGAAGATGGGTCTGGTGGTGACTAATATGAGGCAAGAAGATGGGTCTGGTGGTGACTAATATGAGGCAAGAAGATGGGTCTGGTGGTGACTAATATGAGGCAAGAAGAAGGGGCTGGGGGTGACTAATATGAGGCAAGAAGATGGGTCTGGTGGTGACTAATATGAGGCAAGAAGATGGGTCTGGTGGTGACTAATATGAGGCAAGAAGATGGGTCTGGTGGTGACTAATATGAGGCAAGAAGATGGGTCTGGTGGTGACTAAAATGAGGCAAGAAGATGGGTCTGGTGGTGACTAATATGAGGCAAGAAGATGGGTCTGGTGGTGACTAATATGAGGCAAGAAGATGGGTCTGGTGGTGACTAATATGAGGCAAGAAGATGGGTCTGGTGGTGACTAATATGAGGCAAGAAGATGGGTCTGGTGGTGACTAATATGAGGCAAGAAGATGGGTCTGGTGGTGACTAAAATGAGGCAAGAAGATGGGTCTGGTGGTGACTAATATGAGGCAAGAAGATGGGTCTGGTGGTGACTAATATGAGGCAAGAAGATGGGTCTGGTGGTGACTAATATGAGGCAAGAAGATGGGTCTGGTGGTGACTAATATGAGGCAAGAAGATGGGTCTGGTGGTGACTAATATGAGGCAAGAAGATGGGTCTGGTGGTAACTAATATGAGGCAAGAAGATGGGTCTGATAATCTCATTTTGTAAAATGAAATGCTACCGAAACTACCACTGTAAGAGCATGTGCCTTGCTGTTACACCTCATTTTGCACCCAGGCTTGAGCTCACGTGTGAAGGCATCGCTGCATGTAAAATGAGGAGGCACTAAAACGCATCGATTTTGAAACCACACCATTGATGTCAACTGTGACGTAAGTTTAAATAAATTATGACGTATGCGACATCTGCTTCTAGGAGATAACGGTCAATCTTGATCTTTTGGCTGGTGTCCGTCAAGGTGGAAGGTTGTGTTTTGTGCGCTCCTGATATGTGTTAAAGTCCACTAGTTATTCGAAGATTTTATGATGACTGCATCTTAAGGCACGCCTGAGATTTGTGGCAACAATTTATATGAAGGTAGCATATATTAGGAGCTGCGGTAGCATAGTGGTTAGTGCACTGGCTTCCTAGCGCAGTGGTCTATGGTTCGATCCCCAGATGAGGTGGGATTTTTTTAGGCCACAAACAGCTCCTGGGTCGACCCAGCCCCAAATGGGTACCAGAGCAACTCTGGGAAGGTTAAGGCGGCCGGCGTGATGCTGACCACATCACCCCTAGTGTGCCGACGGTCAAGAAAATATGGGCCTAACACCATATTCCCAATATGCCTCAATGGGCTTGTAACGGGATCCTTTACCTTTACCTTTTTTATATATTATTCCGTGACAATGGCTACAAGACAATTTGTGGATGCAGAACTTTACTGACGGCTAGTTTGCCTATGTATTCATGCCTTTGGGACGGACAGAGGGCTGTGTATATGAAATCTCATTTGATCATTTGATTCTGGAAACTGTGGAGCGTTGTCACATTGTGAAGTGTCATATTAAAGAATATTGAATGTTTATCGGACTGGGCTACGTCATTTCCAGTTGCAATGTTCGCATTTTACATCCACGTTATCAGCACGACATAACCTGTTACATCACACATAACACTTGCCATAACTCCAATTGTTGGTATATATTTTGCTCATCTGCAGTGGTGGTTCCATGCTCCATAAGGCACAAAGAAGGAGATGATGACTATGATGATATATATTTTCTAGCCCCTTTTCTTTTTCCCATCATGCATTATCTGTACTCCATGACTGATGTCAGTATATTTATTCTGTTCTGCGTCATGAACTCTTGCTACCCCACCAGCTGTATGGTTTTCTATGAAATGGTACATTATACTCAAAAAAGCTGCCCTAGCGTCCGTTTGGTTGTAACCAGCTTTCCTCTTGTCTGTACTGTTCACTATATAAAATTAAATTTTATTTGTTGCATATAACATTTGCAACACTTCCTAAAAACATGCATTACTTGTGCAAATAAGTTGGTATATATTTTGACTTCCTAAAAGTATGATATATTTTGACTTCCTAAAAGTATGATATATTTTGACTTCCTAAAAGTATGATATATTTTGACTTCCTAAAAGTATGATATATTTTGACTTCCTAAAAGTATGATATATTTTGACTTCCTAAAAGTATGATACATTTTGACACCAGGGTAAAACAACTGCCTGAGACAAAAGAGTAAAACTGTACATTTACTGCAGCTTTTTAAAAAAAATTTATTTTTGACCGTTCACTCTGCAGATACAAACTAACTTACTGCTGACGGTGTCAGATTGAGGACTTGACCATCACGGATATCTTTACGATTCTGTAAGAAGAAAATAAATTTTGTTACGTTGAAAGTTGACAACCACACTTACTTTACTTGTTCAGTCCATTCTTTCCCTGATGTATGTCAGGGAGCTGATGATTCATTCTTAAGCCAAGTGTGTTGAATTGGTTGATGTTATACCGGTGTAGCTGTAGGATTTATGTAATAATAACGGCTATCCATCTCCCTTTAGGTCTTCCCCATGCCCTAAAACCAGATCTTCTACACTGTGGTAATTGATTAGGCTCCATTCTCATGAGATGGCCAAACCACTTAATTTTATGTCTATATATATTTGGTGCAGGATGTACCTCTTACAATTGTTTCTAATGTCTTCACTTCTTATTGGTGGACTTTTGGAGGCTGATAACTATATAAAACTTTAAAAATATCACTATTCTGTAACAATCTTATAAATAGGCAATGTTCAAGTACATTAATTCACATCACGGTTATAGCATTTACAACTGGTATTCCTGTATCTGTATAAAACTTATAAATGTTGCATTTGAAAAAAAACTGTGGCATAACAAAGAACATCTCCTAAAACATGATGGACTGATGAAACTTTCATAACGCTTTCCAAACAAAAAAAAAGGGAGCAAATTCATCAGCTGTTTTTAAAGTAAATTTTAGACACTTTTTTTTTTCATTTCGGCAGTAGATGTTATCAATTACAGCCGCCAGAAAGCCATGTGTACAATCTACAATACAATCTAAACCATTCTATAAGTTAATTTAGCAGGGTAATTTAGACATTCCAACAGTCAAAAAAAAAGTAAACTGAACTGTTTCATCAGAAAAAGGACAGAAATACAAATGTTTTCACATTAAAAATAATCTAGATTATTTCACCAGATTAAAAGTAAAACTCAATCTTTCACAAGTAAATACATGGTAAATAAATTTAGTTTATCAGTCAATACATAGAGATTACTATGATAGTAATTTTCAAATTTCATAAAGTCAGTATTATATTAAAATAGCCTAATTTATTTTCTTTTCTTTTTTTTTTTGGGGGGGGGGGGGGGGGGGGGGGGGGGGGGGGGCTGTCAGCAAACACTGAGTTTCAACTGTACTAAATCTACAAGGATACTGAGGAGTCACTTCCTATTATTTAAATTTGTATATCTTAATTCAATTGTATCTAGCGGATATACATGACATAAATGTCTAACAAGGAACAATATCATTTCTTCTTCTTTCACCTTTCAACTTCAAAAGGAGCATAGGCCTTCAACAAACTTGTGCCGAGTCTTCCTGTCCTGCACCGTCTGCTCAAAATTTTTCCATGTCTTCTCATCCCTTTCACGTCTGTCACCAGTTCTCTTTTCCATGTGTTCTTTGGTCTTCTTCTGCCTCCCTTACCCTGGGGACTCCAGAACAGAGATTGTTTGGTAATGCTATCAACAGGTTTTCTCAGTGTGTGTCCCATCCATCTCCAGCGTCTTCTTCTCACTTCTTGTTCCACTGCCACTTGTCTAGTTCTTGTCATCAGTTCCACATAAGTGATCTTGTCACACCATTCTATGCAAGTATCCATTTATGAAAGTCTTTAGCTTTTTAGTTGTTGTATTTTGTTGTTCTCCATGTTTCAGAGCCATACAATAAGACTGACTGGATATTTGAATTCTGATTTCTGTGTTGGAGCTGATTTCTTTTGATCTCCATTTATTTCTCAATGCAATGAAAGCTCCTTTAGCCTTCTGTATTCTTGTAATTTTCTGACCCTCCAACTGTGTCTAGGTACATGTATGTTTCTACATGAAGGTGTAGCCATTATCCTGAAGAAAGGAATAGAAAGGTCATTACTGGAATGGAAACCCATCAACAACAAACTGATAAGAACAAGACAGAGGGAGATTCACTAACACCACAATAATACTGAAAGTGACCTAGACGTAAATACAGACATTCCATGAAGAGAAGCAATCATCACAGCTATTAAAGGGTTATAAGTATAGCCAGCAGGTGGGTCTGAACATCAATCTGAAGAAGACAGAGGTCATGACACTCAATGTGGGCAATCCTCAGCCAATAACAATAAGGAACCAGAAGCTAGAACAGACAGGCACATTTACATACTTAGGATGCATAGTAACACCAAACGGCAGAACAAGCAAGGACATCAAGAACAGAATGAATAAAGCGAGAACAGCCTTTGCTAGTCTCAACAACATCTGGAAGTCTTCTCAGTACAGCACAAACACCAAATTAAGATTATATGAGAGCTGTGTACTTTCTGTGCTTCTCTATGGTGCGGAATGCTTTAGAGTAACAGAGAAGGGAAGTGTAGAAACTGTCATCTTTCCACACAATGTGCCTAAGGAAAATTCACAGAATCTTTTGGCTGGATACCATCACCAACCAAGAACTACTTACTCGGAGTAACCAAGAGGACATGCACACCATCATAGCTGGCAGACGCTGGAGTTGGATTGGCCACGTCCTTAGAAGGGACCCTGACGCCATTACAAGAACAGCTATGCTATGAACGAAGGATAGTAAAAGAGAGGCCGACCAAAAACAACTTGGCGGAGAACTGTAGAGGATGAGATGCAAAGAATGAATCAGAGTTGGGGCACTTTACGAAGGATGGCCGCTGACCAAACAAAGTGGAAGCAATTTGTTGCTGCCCTACAAGACGCCACCAGGCGTAATGGCCACTGACTGCTTTGACAGTCTGCGGCTAAGGATCAAAGAGAAGAATATGGTCAAAACAATACTCGCCTTTTTAGCACGAAATACCAGCCCAAAGGGTTTTTTACATTTGGACATGCATCCTAATATAACCAATGAACCTAGTGTCTAGGCTGAACATCGGGCTTTGCCAATATGAGACAACTCCTATTTATTTTTAAAAAATTAATCACCTTTTCTGTGATGTACATTTTCTGGTTATTTTCATTAAACCGAAGAGCGTAGTTTTTTGGTTCAGAAATATTCCATCTGAAATTAGAAATTAAAACATGAAATTTTAACAAACACTGTATCAATAAAGCACAGTGGTAGACACAAAGTTCCTGCACATCATTTATCAGGGACAGGTTAATAAGATTATACAAAGGAAAGAAATGGAGAATCATGACCAGCAGTGTGCCAGATGGCACGGCACTTCATGATGATGAGTTTCTGCACATTCATCATTCTTGTGTGACTAGTCACTGATGAAAGCTATTTTGCTGCAACATGTAATTTGTCTCGTTTGGTTATGTCATTCCATAAAATTATACTTTTCTAGCTGCTTTAGACTGTCGTATTCTACTTCTTTCCTTCATCAATCTCTTTAACCTATGTGCTGCTTTCTGTTTGTCCTGTGCCTGATGGTCATAAACTTGGCTTGTATTTCTCCCAAGTCAAAGGTTCTATCCATAACATCCTGTATAGATCATAAACAGACTAGCTCTTAAATATTTTAATTGACCTAATCATTTCAAATAAACATAACATTCTCATTATAAACCTGTCCACATTTTATCTTGTTTGGTTATTGTGTCCTGTAAAGCTGGTATTTTGCTATTACCCTTAGATTATGTATTTATGATCTAATGCTTTACCTCAACATCTCTTCATTATCACCTTTCAGCACCCCAAGGAGCACAGACCTACAGCAAACTTATGTCAAGTCTTCATGTCCTGTGCCATCAGCTTGAGGTCTTTCCATGTCTTCATTCCCTTCATGTCTTTCTCCAGGTCTGTTCTCCGTTGTGTTCCTTGGTCTCCATCTATCTCTCTTACCCTGGGGATTCCAGAACAGGTAATGCTACCAACAAGTTTCCTCAGTGTGTGTCCTATCATGGTAATGCTACCAACAAGTTTCCTCAGTGTGTGTCCTATCATGGTAATGCTACCAACAAGTTTCCTCAGTGTGTCCCATCATGGTAATGCTACCAACAAGTTTCCTCAGTGTGTGTCCTATCATGGTAATGCTACCAACAAGTTTCCTCAGTGTGTGTCCTATCATGGTAATGCTACCAACAAGTTTCCTCAGTGTGTGTCCTATCCATCACAACATCGTCAGCCAATTAGTATGGCAGATTTTATATTTGTTTTGAGCAGCCCGATTTTATTTTCCTGGGGAAAACATCACAGATTCGTACCTTTATTTCAATCAGGGGAAAAGAAATAGGCATTACTGCCCTGTAATACAGGTGCAGAACTGTCAAGGTGTGTTTTTCAGTGTAGTTGTTGTATCTTTATTCATCTTCAATTTTTTAAAATTATTTTTCCTCCTCCACTACAAAGTTTGACCTTTGCATTTTGTTGTTGTAATTTGTAATAAACTTTCATCATGAAAATTACATTTAAAACATATACTGGTTTGATAAACTAATTTTTATGTTTTAAAAAATGAAAGTGTATTCATTTTCCAACAAAATGATATATAATAAAGGTGCATATGCTGCAAGCAAGAAACTATCAACAGAACATATAAGATGGATATGTGGGGAGCACAGAAAGAAACAAAAGAAAAGTAAATGTACTGGTATATCGCCAGGTTAGTTTCCAGGGGTTCTCTTAAGAGACACAGAAAGGACAGGACTACTATACCCTCAGGCATGTCATACAAAGTGACTAATTTAAGTAAGTACAGTTTGGCTAACAATGAACACAATAAACAAACAAAAAACAAATAAAGAATGAAACAATATAACAACTAACAACTCACCCTTGACAAATTTCTTGAATTATGGTTTCCAGTGGCAATGTCTACACAGAAAAATCAAACAAGAAAACAATGCATAATTATTCTTTTATTCTGCCCAGTAGCCATTAAAAAAAAACAGACGTTATGTCTCATATTCATTAACACAACACCTGGACCCATGCCTACACAGATGGATCAGCAACAAATGCAACAGAAGATGGTGGTGGAGGAGTGTTGCTGAACTTAAGCACTGGTACACAAAAAAGGCTGTCAGTGGCAACAGGAAAATTCTCAAGCAACTTCAGAGCAGAGGCAGAGGCCTTGAAAACTGCAGCTGAGGTCCTAATGACAGAAGAAAGCACCGAGAGACAAGTTGCTTTCTTTACAGAATGCGCTGTCAGTAATTGCAACACTGAAAAGCCAGAACAATGCAGATCTGGATGAACTAAAAGTAGTACTCCACAAAGTGAGCCACCAGTTCAAACAAGTTGTAGTACTGTGGATTTAATCTCACTGTAACATCTCCGGCAATGAAGAAGCTGACAGACTGGTAAAGGAAGGTGGAAGGCTAGCTCAGCCTGATACAAGTATAACTTTTGAAGAGGCAAAGAGTTCTACCAGAAGCAGATACAGGAACAAATTAGAAGCAGAACATCCAGGCCACACACAAAATTATGCGTATTACCAGCTCAACAGAATAGAACAAGTGTGATAGGAAAGGGAGATAACTGGGATTAGAATAACGAGGGATAATTAGTGGATAGGTGGACTTGGTTCATACGTCACAAGCGGTATATAAGTCAATGTGCTGACAAGAGCAAAATGAACACCATGAGCACGCCATGACACCATAAACAGACAAGCAACGAAGAGGTATCCAGACAGTCAGCTAGTGGTCCTGTTTAGGACCAGTACTTTTCAGGACTAACAACCGGCTGGCACCGAAGAAACTAAACGCAATATATACCCCAATTATAACCAACTTTCAGGTTGAACAGGGTATAACAGCAACACAGTAGACAAAAGAACGAACGAAAGAGAGTTCTCTTCACTCTTCATTTTTGTAGACTAACAGTAGCAACCATCTGTAAAGTAATAACCAACTCAGGTACCATTGTATTTTCGGTACTGCTGCAGTTTGCAGAAAAAAAGACAGAGGAAAAATGTTTTCATGACAAGTAGAGTTCACGTCGAGCTGTGTCCAAGTATGTCGCCAACAGTTCATTCAAGAAACATTGGTAGGTAAAACTCTTGAATAGTTAATCAAGTGCAGAGAGTCAAGGACAACTGTTTAGAAGCAGTGTTCCAGTGTCGGACACATAGAGCAGACTTTATAAAGAACAGTTCTAGTGGCTAAGAATAAGTTTTCAGCACTGGTGGTGACCCAGATAATATTTCAAAGCCAATTTGAATATTTTGAGAACAGCCCATTAACAAGTATTGAATAGTAGACAGTGTTGCAGTAGTCAGCAGAGGTCAAGTGTTAATCAACTAGTTCCTGACCAGTGAATTGCATGCTATATGAAAGTGTCAACGTAGTAACCATATGTATTCTTATTACCTTGATAATCAGGCATGGAGATGGCCAACTGTAAATATGTTATTGACAACAATAAAGGAATTTTGTTGTCAGCCACGATTCGATCAGTCATTGCAGTCATCATAGTTGTCTGGTCATTAAGTATCACTCAGCAGTCACACTAGCAAGACAAGCCCAATAACTAACGTAACAGACAAGCGTACACAAGAACAAAGACAGGCCACTATCACCATCGTTTAAGAACGGGCGCATAACAGGGTCAGTACATAAACGTACAACTTCACAAGCCTTGAACCTGGATTGCAATTATCACACAAGTGATAATCTTCAGACTTCAATATACTTCCTCTTATCTCTTTTGATGTTTCTTCTAACTTCTTTGTTTGCTTCTATGTACACTTCATGAGCCTTGGCTTTGGAGCTTCTGGTTTTGCTTCTATTTAAATCTCGTTCCATATATTTTTTACTTGTTGCCAGTGGTCTTCCGTATCTGCTTCATCTTCCAGCTGTTGGAGTACTTGGTATTTGTTGGATACTGTGACTGAAAATGTTTCTTTTATTTCCTGATTTCTTAGATATCCCACATTATACTGTTGTCTATAGCTATATACTGTTGCAAATTTCTTTTTTGATTTTGTTTTAGCCAACAGAAGATGGTGGGCAGATACCACATCTGCTCCTCTACATACATTTACATCATGCAATGATGACCTAAACTTCTTACTTATGCATATGTGATCAGTCTGATTCTCAGTTCTGTGGTCTGGTGATCATGTATTCACAGCACAGAAGTTAGCTAATAGTTCCCCATTCTCTACATCATACCTAATCCATGCTTTCCCGTGATTTCTTCAAAGCCGGTGTTGTCTGTTCCTATTTTCGCGTTTATGTCCCCCATCAAAATTGTGATGTCCTTCCTTTTTTTTTTGTCAAAGACATTTTGTTGTCTGGTGTAAGTCTTCTTTCTCAGATTCTTCTGTACAGACCAGATAGCCACATTGAGAATAATAGTTGAACAAAGTCTGGAATGGAATTCATCGCTCGGATTCGTGGACTATGAAAAGGCATTTGACAGTGTAGACAGAGAATCGCTTTGGAAATTGATGAGGCATTATGGAGTTCCCATGAAGATCATTAACTTAATAAGGAAGACCTATGAAGACATGAATGCAGAGTTCCTCAAGAAGGACAACTTAGAGAACCATTTAGGACTAGAACGGGAGTGAGACAGTGATGCCTCTTGTCTCCATTTCTTTTCTTACTAGCAATAGATTGGGTTATGAAAACACTGACATCACACAACAGAAATGGAATCCAGTGGAATCTGACTAAACAGCTTGATGATGTGGATTTTGCAGATGACTTGGCTCTTCTGTCCCATAAACATAATCAGATGCAAGAAAATATTAAAATTCTCGATGAGAGATCACAACAAGTGGGTCTGAAAATACACAAGGAAAAGACAAAGATTATGAGAATAGATGCAAGAAATGATAACAAGGTTGAACTTGAAGAAACACCACTAAAGGATGTAGAATCATACACATATCTTGGCAGTATTATAGACAAAGTTGGAGGGACATAAGAGGAGCTTTCATTGCATTGGGAAACACATGGAGAACAAGAGAAATCAAGTCCAACATGAAAATAAGAATCTTCAACTCAAATGTCAAGTCCAATTGTATGGAGAGCAACAAAAAATAACAACCAAAAAGCTACAGACGTTTATAAACGGGTGCTTGCATAGAATAGAAGTATTGAAATGGTATGACAAAGTTACAAATGTGGAACTGATGACAAGAACTAGACAAGTGCCAGTGGAACAAGAGTTGAGAAGAAGACGCTGGCCAAGAACACACATTGAGGAAACCTGTTGATAGAATTACAAGGCAGTCCTTGTTCTGGAATCCACAGGAAAAGAGAGGCAGAGGTAGAGCAAAAAACACATGGAGAAGATAATTGGATACAGAGGTGAAAATGATGAGGAAAACATGGAAAGAACTTGAGCGGTTGGCATGTGTTTGTTGAAGGCCTATGCTCCTCTGGCAGCTAAAGGGTAATGATTGATTGATGACTGATAATCTTCAGACTCCACACGGGCCACAACAGACTGAGATACCACCTATTCAACAAGCTAAAGATAGGAACTACCAATGAGTGTGACTGTCTTCTTCTTCTTTGATCCTTAGACGCCGACCGTCAAAGCAGTCAGTGGCCATCATGCCTGGTGGCGTCTTGTAGGGCAACAACAAATTGATACCACTTTGCTCGGTCGGTGGCCATCCTTCATACAGTGCCCCAACTCTGGTTCATTCTTTGCATCTCAGCCTCCACAGTCCTCCGCCAAGTTATTTTTGGTTGGCCTCTCTTTCGTTTTCCTTCAGTGGTCCATAGCATAGCTGTTCTTGTGATGGCATCGGGGTCTCTTCTGAGGACATGGCCAACCCAGCTCCAGCGTCTGCCAGCTATGATGGTGTGCATGTCCTCTTGCTTGCTCCAAGTAAGCAGATCTTGGTTGGTGATGGTATTCGGCCAAAAGATTCAGATAATTTTTCTTAGGCATGTTGTGTGAAAAAAGGACAGTTTCGACATTTCCTTCTCTGTAACTCTCCAGCTTTCCACACCATAGAGAAGCACAGAAAGCACACAGCTCTGATATAATGTTAATTTTGTGCTTGTGCTGTACTGAGAGGACTTCCAGATGTTGGTTTAGACTAAAAAAGGCTGTTCTTGCTTTGTTCATTCTGTTGTTGATGTCTTTGCTTGCTCCGCCGTCTGGTGTTACTATGCATCCTAGGTATGTGAAGGTGTCTGTCTGTTCCAGTTGCTGATTCCTTACTGATATGGGCTCAGGGTTGCTCACATTGAGCGTCATGACCTCTGTCTTCTTTAGATTGACGTTCAAGCCCACCTGCTGACTATACTTATTAAGTCTATCCATTTTTTCCTGGATGTGTTGATGTTAATGTGCTACTAGTGCAATGTCATCTGCATATTCCAGATCTTCCAATGTAGAAAATGTAGTCCATCTTATTCCTTTATGCCGACCGAGCAAAGTGGAATCAATTTGTTGTTGCCCTACAAGACGCCACCAGGCGTAATGGCCACTGACTGCTTTGACGGTCGGCGGCTAAGGATCAAAGAAGAAGAAGTTATTACTCTTGGACTGCCCTCTGTTGTCTGGCACATCACCCAGTCTATGACTGTTAAAAATAGAGTGGTTGATAAGGGCATCCCTGTCATACTCCTGTCTTCACCTCAAAGGTTAGGTTGCTCCGCCCAAAGCAAAACGTAAAGTTGGCAGAGGCTTTTTATGACTGACACTATGCAGCTTGGAATTCCATAAGCCCTCAGTATTTTCCATAAACTGTCCTCATGTATACTGTCAAAAGCCTTTTCAAAAAGTGACTGTGGCACTGATAAAATGACTGCTGAACATCTGCATCAAAGATGCTCAGCATATGAGGAACAGAGAAAGCACATGTGGCCATCACCAGTACCATTCCTGGAAAAGCTCTATAGTGATAGAAATAGCCTCGAGCTGACCACTGCTTTCTTTGAACATATTCAAGCTGACGTCTGAGAGTGTACGAAGAAGATTTTCATTAAAACATGCTCCCTAGCCTTTTTTAAATTGACCAGTGCTGAAATTTTTTTAAACTTGTTTCCCGATGACGACCATAAATTATATATTTTTATCCTTGTAGCAATTTAAGTGATCCTTACATTAATGTACCACAAAAAAACAATGTTATGATGTAAAAAAAATGTCTGCTCTTGATGCAGTTCATTTTCTTTTCAATAAAAATGACAGAAATAATAAAACATATTCAGGCGATAATCTACAGATCACTATTAGCCTCTTTTATAAACAGTAATGGGAAAGGTAATTTCATAGCTGAAAAAGCCATAAGGGAGTAAAATGTTAGAGACGTCAAAATACTAAGTTTTTTTATGTGATGAGATGACCAGTTCCCGTCTTTGCTGCCTCTGCCTTCGATAACTCATCTAAAACTGGGTTGAATGGAGCATGGCGCTACGAGGTATTAATCCCATTACCCTGTAACTTCGCTGCTAGAAGAAAACACTAATCACTTAGCCAACAGGATGTCCTTATAAACCAATACATGGCAGTAACTACTTTAGGAAACAAAACTATTATACAAACCTGATCAAATTCTATCAGCTGTCCTGGCTGACTCCCAGTTACTTCTCTGTCAAGCATTGTCACTGCTACTTTCTTAATATTTGCGCTCTGAATACGGAAATTCTTTGGCGTTGTTGGTAATGTTTTACCAAGGCTGGTGCCTGAAACAACGCTAACGCGATCTGAAGGCATTGTGACTGTTGAATCAGTCTGTCTCTAAGACACTGTGCTTATCAAAATGTTTATGACTTGATCTGTGGATAACAAATGCTATCTCATATCTGTTCAATGGTGATCTACTTCACATCAAGTTCAATAACTGCTCTTCCTGTTCTTCATCTTCTGAAAAGAAAAAAAATAAACATTGGTAAAAATGCATACCTCTGGAGTTTTAATATACTAACAATGCCCTAAAAGGATTTGTCAGATTACAGTCAACAGTTCAGGAGATCAGTCCCATAAATTTCAGTAGATATCCAACAAGATGGAACTAGCTAATCAGGAAGCTCTAAATTCATCAATTAATAAGAGCAGAGAGTATAAAACAATACCACACTAGGAAATCAGGAAGCCAGACACTCACTATGAACTGGCAGAAATATTTGACACAGAAACTAAGAAAAACAAAGCCAGGAAATATTTACAAGAAATAACAAACCATTATGATAAACAAAGACAGATCCAAAGGAGAAGATGAAAATTAAGTCAAAGGATGTACATTCCAACATGGAAAATTAGCAAACGGTATGGTATCACAGAAAGTACATCTATTTTCACAGCAGAGATCAAGGCAATACAAAAAACTCTTGAAACAGTCTCTATCAACCCCCAAGAAACTGAAGATTCTAAGACTCAATTTCAGCAGTTCAAGCTCTATGGAGCTTATGAGAATGCAGCAAGCTGGACATTGTGGAGGAGATATTTCTACCTAATGCTTAAATAATTCCAGAGGATGTTCAGTTTTAATAATGTGGGGACCTTCACACGTTGGCATTAAGGGGAATGAACAAGCAGAAAATGAAGTCATGAACAGCAGATTAACAACAAACCAAATAAACGTAGGGATGGGCAGGTTAGCTCAAAAGAATTACAAAAATAATAACAAATAGATGGACAAAATCTAAATGGAAAAACATACATACAAGCTTTTTAAAGCTCCAACAAGAACATGCCAAGTATTTAGGAAATTAAAAATTTTTTGCAATAAGAAACTGCTCAGGCTATGACCTGGAGCAGATTATTTTAGGACAGAAGAACTTTGGTTTGGTTTGGTTTTAAAAACTATCTTCATTGCAACCGAACCGGACAACTCCATCAGTGCTGCGATCTCCTCCCTTAGATCATACAAGGAGGATCTCAGCACAGTGCACTGGCGAGAATCCCAATTTGTGCATATAGGAATCACACATTCTATGAATATTTTTGTGGTTTCTAATTTTTAAATTTTGCCAGGGCAGCAGCCTTATGGCCTACTCTTTACGATGTCTAACTGCTATGGGATTTTAACATGCGCAACTTGCACACGGGACCTAGGCATCCGATCTCACTACCCAGCAGATCAGAGGGGAGTGCAACATCAATAGGACCACTGGTTCTGAGAAGAAACAAAAAATTATATTCCCTCAACTGGGAATCGAACCCGGTACCTCTAGAATTTGAGGCGGATGCCATACCCCTTAGTCACTCCCCAGAAGAACTTTACTATGCAGAATGTCAGCAAGACAATGGTACAGAAAGCTTCCTACTAGAACATAAGTGGTAAGAACAACAAAGAATCCCAATATTAGGATATTTACTGGCATACAAGTCACCCATAACTACTAAACAGGTGTTAAGAATAGACAGACCAAAGGAAAATGTACAATACAGTCAAACAGTATTTAAGAAGAACACAAATTAATATATACAGTTAGTAAAAGTATAATAAGAACTCATATAAATTACATAATAAAAATTCAGATCTAATAAATATCTAGTAATATGCATTACTGGCAGGAAAGTGCAGGACTTGGCTTATGTTTGCTGAAGGTCAATGCTCTTTTGGGAGTTGAAGAGTATTGATTGATTGATTGAATTAATAAATACACATTACACATTTCGTAGTTCCCATGGGTCGCTATGGGGACAAAGAAAGAATAAGACTACTGTTTTGACAAATTAAGAGTAAATCAAAAATTAACCCACATTCCCAAAGTTTTTTAACTCATCTCCCCTTACAGTAAAACAGGAATGAAGAATTTACCATTTTAGGACAACAACAAAAACACAAATTGGAAATGTTTATACAGTGACTAGCCTGGACGGATTAATACCATAAGCAGGTGGCGGCAATCGAACATACTATCTGTAGCATAATGGAAAAATATGCTTAGATTTTAGTATGTAAACACACTGCATCGCCCAAGGGTTAATTGCCACAGTACTAGCATACGAATGCGCAGTCTTAACCTCGCCGGGGAAGGAGAGGAAAGGCAAAACCGCCATAATGGCAAAGCAATTTCTTAAAGGACGAATTGGGGCAGGGTTGTTTTACAATAATAATAACTCGAGTTTGCTAGTGGGAATGTTCATACATGGAAATCTAAAAGGAAATTGGTAAGAAGGTTGTACCTACTGAAATATCGATAAGTTTGTGAGATGGCCACTTTCTAATGTAAGCCTGGTATTAATCTTTAAAAATTTATTTAGACTGCATGCCCACATGGAAAGCTAATATCAAGGAGTGGATTTGAAGCTTGTCGCAGGGGATTTTGAAGGATATTGACCATACGGTGATAACCCAGGCCATTTAAGAGATACAAGCCTTAATAAGTTGCAAGGTTACACACAATGAGCCCATAGATGGCATTTTCTAGAATTATTTCTGGCCAATCGGAAACGACTCCCTCGAACGTACGCGCCACTGATATATAAGGGTGGCAGTTTCGAAATTCATTTATCACACACAACCTTGTTAAGCCCAGCCAGAAGAAGCAGAGTAGAGCACTGTCATTGCCAAGCCATTTTTGACTATGCAGGGCAGGCATCTTCACTAAAAGTGTAATTCTGTGTTGGAGAAAGATTCTTAGAGGGTATGTAGGACTATCATAAGTTTTCATGTGAATAATGTAAATTTTATTTCAGGAATTAATAGGCTTGTGAATATACCAAACATATGGATTGTGTGAATAGGATGGCTAAAGATTGTCAAGCCTTTAAAACTACCCACAGCAGTCATTGCTAACAATAAGCATATCCAGTATGGTCTACTAGTACCATTTTACTAACTACCATTAAAGCACCAGCAGTGACTTGGCATGAGAGTGTAGAAGGCAAAGGTGGGATCATGGGTCATATTTTCATATTGATTGTTTATTATTTGATTGAAAATGTTTTGCAGTGGACACCAATCTGTCTCCCTACTCTGTATCATACAGAGCCATTTATCATTCATTGTACACACAGCATCTGAAAAAAACATTCTCATCTCAGCACACCATAGGGATAACAAGCATCCTAAGCAACTGTCGTGGAATATTCTAATCCACATATATAAATTATCAAGTAAATATAAAGCCAATAAATACATAAAATTAATAAAGAAAAGAGCAATGGTAAATAACAGTGCTGTCACAAAGAAGGTACTCGAAATCCCCCTTGTTTTCTGCTTCGTCTGCAAATTGTAACGCTTTCACGTTGATAGTAAAAGCTTACTGTATTATACCCGCTTTCTTCAATGAAACGTGTGCTGTATTTCTTGGAAAAAACATTGAGAGGCAGACTGCGTAATGACCTAAATTAATCCTAACATTAATTATACTGCGTTACCAAAACGAACGAACAGATGGACTAAAGGATAAAGAGAGAGGGAGGGCTGAAAATCAGGAACGCATGCAACACGCGTCGCGCGATACACAAATGCTGCCATCACGCGTGTAAGACTACATGCACTAACTTTTTTTCAGACGGACAGTGATAAATTCACTACCCTTCCCAGAGTTAGGTTTTAAAATCACAAAAAAAAAACGCTTATTAGGAAAGATAACAATAGATGGGTTTACGGTTGAAAACATAACAGTACCCAGACAGCACATCTTCGAAACAGGAGGTAGAAAATACATATTTTGAACGCAGCCACGTAGCTCTTTTAAATTTGGATATTTGGGTTCCTTAGGGCTTGCTGACCAAGAATATGTAAAACGTTACGCAAATAGTCCAGGAATTAATAAATTATACCAAAAATAAAATAGTGGGGATGCCTGACAGCATGGAATCATTTCTGCTCATAAAATTTTTTTATAACGTGTTTGAAAAAAAATCTTACGTTACAGAATTAGCCTACCATGTAAACTCCAAATTGATTGGAGCGCAACAAATGAAAGACTAACCACGATTGGTCGGGCTATAAATACTATCTTTCGTTGTTAGGGGAGACGTGAAAAGGTAACATTTTTTCAAACACTTGTCGAAACGTGGCCTCATTGGCTAGACTCGCTGATATACTCACTTAGGAGCGTTAGTTCGAGACCACTAGTGCAAATAATCTTGATAAAGCAACAGTGCGTTGAAGCCAGCTCATATTTGTGTTAAAAAAAAGCCTGGAACATAAGCAGATGGGAATTTGTGCCAGTAATTGTGCCAGAATTCATTGCTAATCAACGTATCTGTGTTTATTTCCATGAAATTGTGGTAAGCTTGAACCATTCAGTATCTTTTAATGAAAATTGAATGTAAATTGTTAATTTATGCCTGTATATATATGTGTAGTTCAGTGGCAAACAGGAGATAAAGCCTATAATGCTCCAGCCTGAACAGAGGGTGTCGGAGGGAAGTAAAACGGCATGGAATGGCCAAATAGTACACTGACACCTGGATGATTGATTAGACAGAAATAATGCTGGAAGTGCAGAGGCGTGGTAACCATTAAGGAGGGTAATGCTGGTATAAAGTATTTCAGATGAAGCTGACAGTTGGCCTAACGCTCTGAACTCAATGTTTGTGTTGTATTGTGCTCAGTGTAGAACTAGAGTATCAATTAGTTATGAAGTAGAAGGTACATCCTTCTTGTTTTCAGGGACCGTGGTCTTGATGGTACTGAGCAGCACCTGGTCAGAGCTTTGCTGAATCCAGAGTCGGACAGCATACTCCTTGGTCCATTTAGCTATCAGTGAGGTGTCTCCAGAGCCCAGAGGAGAATTCGAGCAGAGGAGTCCTTCCCTGCCGACATCACGCAAGATAAGCTGATTTGGCCAGCTGAGCTCAACATTATGTCCCCTCATCTTGAAATGACTTTGTAAAAATAACATTCAGAGGGGAATTTAATTGTCTTAATATCAGGAACTGAGAACATCTCCAATACTAGTCCCTAAAGACAAACTATTGAAGTCATGATGACAAATACCAACAGAGCTTGAACAAAACAAAACCAGTATTACCACATATTACTACTACACAACTGACACACATAGGATATTTTTAATAATATATGTCACTACAATATTCATATTGATAAAGTCTGTACATATACTTGTAATTAAAATTGATTGTGATTCCTGGTTCCTTTGTATTTGAATCAGGACACATATACCTTTATGACAAAAATGAATACATATTGTTATTTGAAAAGTTATCAGTGACTCCTTAAGATATTCTCATAGAGTGTTATATGTATGTGAGTGTCACAGTGTTGTCAAGAGTAGTGGATTAAATTAAATTGTTTATCTGTCTGTTGTTGTGACTTACACTTCATCATACACATACCCTAGACACCTAACGTAGTCATCACACTATTCCAGAATAATTCTGACTGAGATATATAGATATGTGGTAGCAAGTAAGGTTATCTATAATACACTACTCTTAATAGATATAGATACCTTCACAGCTGATCTCAGTCAGTACACTAAGTCCCCTATAAATATTTATAACATCCCACTTCACCACATATATTGGGGTCTCGCTCTTGGGATTTTGAATCTTTCCCTATTAAAAATATTGGGGGTAATTCACTTCAGGGAATATAAGAATTAAAAGGTATCCTTGGGTGGAATTAAATAAGGTTGAGCTCACGGTGCCTGTGTTGTCCATTAGATATATTTAGAGATTAAATTGTTGGTTAGACATTGTAGAAATTTACCTGATAGACAATGGCGGACCTGGCCAAGTTTCGATCTGCTGCTGTACAGACTGCAAAAGAGTTAGGATTAGATGGGCAAGTTATGGTTGCCTATGTCACTACGGAATGTGACAAATTTATTGAACGCGAAGAAAGAAGGTTTGAAGCCGAAAGAAAGTTAGAGGCTGAAAGGGAAATTAAGAAGTTACAATTTGAAGCTGAGGCTGAGACTAAGAAGTTACAAGCTGAGGCTGAGACTAAGAGGTTGCAGATTGAGGCTGACAAAGAGGCTAAAGCATTGGAAGCCGAGGAAAGAAGACAAGCTGCAGAAAGGGAAGAGAGGAAATTAGCTGCAGAAAGGGAAGCAGAAGATAAAAGATTACAAAGGGAACATGAGTTACGACTAAGGGAGTTTGAGTTTCAAGGCCATGCTCCTGAAAATGGTGCCAGTCCCTTTGCCTCTGATGCTACGGTTACTCAAGGAGCCTCAACCTCAGCTATGAATTTTCATTTAGATCATTTTGTTGAGAAAGACGATGATATTGAGAGCTATATAAATAGATATGAACTATTAGCTACCACATATGGGTTAGAGAGAGAAAGGTGGAGCTTAAAGTTATCTCAGGGACTTCGTGGGGCAGCTTATGAAGTTTTTGCAAAAATGAGCAGAGGTGATCAGGAAAATTATGATATGCTAAAGCAGGCTCTTTTGTTAAGATATGAAAAGAATGCTGAATTTTATAGGAAAAAATTTAGGAATGCTAAACTACTGTCAGGTGAAACCTATCACCAGTTCTCTGCACGAATAGAGACATACTTGGAGAAATGGACTTCTCTGGGGAAAACCCAAGATCTTAAGGAAATGGTCCTTATAGAGCAATTAAGAGAGTCCATGGCTCCAGACCTGAGAAAGTTTCTCATGGAACAAGGTGCAGAGAGGCTGGGTGAGTTGCTAAATGTTGCTGAAAGGTATCAAGCAGCTCAAGCAGAGGTAACAGGTAATAAAAAGAAACAAGTGGATAACTTTAGGGCACCACAGAACTTTAATAAATTTGATCCTAGGGATCAACACAAAGGTAAGCACCAATTTGATAGGCCATGGTATGACAATAAAAATAAATTCCCACAATTCGATGAAAGGAAATATGATGAAAGAAAATCTTTCAACCAAGGAAAAAGGTGGTGTAAGAATTGTCAGATGGACAATCATGACACTGACCGTTGCAGAAGGAAACCTGTGTATATGGCAACCCTTCAGGTCAGGTCGACCTCAAGACAGGAGGAGGATATTATGTTAGATACCACTCCAGAAGAGATGAGGAAGGCACAGGCTGGGGATAAAACACTCAAGCCTTGTTTCAGAAAATTGTCAACTTGTCATACAACTCCAGGCAAGGGAGATTTCTACATGAAAAAACAAGTTGATGTATAGGAAGACTGGAGCTAGATCCAATGGTCACGGACAGCTGGTTCTTCCAAAGAGATATAGGACAGACTTAATAAGGAGCCTACATGTGAAACCAGATGGGGACCATGAGAAGATAGGTACCATCATTCAAAAGGTGGCTCACAATTATTATTGGCCCAAAGCAAGATGGGACATTGAGAATTTTGTAGAAAGGTGTAGCATAGCACATGAGGGAACACCCACAAGTGGGAACATGGATCAGGACATGGACACGCCACGGGGCAAAATTAGGCCTGATAATAAAAAGAAATATAGATTTGATAAAGTGGACCAAATGGAATGGGAAGCCCCTTTTCACGGACAAGCTTCACTTAACTGTTTTACAATGGCCACTATGCGGAGAGTGCAAAAAGATGTCTTACCCCAGGATAAGCCGAAAATCCCTCAATCGGACTTAAACAAACTGGAGGAAGAGGATGTAGAGAGGAAATCTCTCATCAAGAATTTTAAGAGGGGAGAAAGCCCCAAGACAAGAAAAATTGGTAGCAGTCGTTTTGTGAATGATAATTCTGGGAGGAAAAATCATCACTATAAAGCTTCGAGTGGAAGAGACCATACCGGTGCATGGACAAATAGGTCCACACAATTAAAGGTCCATATGTAGCTATGTTAAGAACGTGGACTGATGAAAAGGCAGAGGAAAACATTACATCTTCATACCAATATGTGAATGAGCTGACCACTCGTTTGAAAACTGGCTGGAAACTTGCCAATGAAAATTTGAAACAAGCCAGGAAGAAACATGCTGCCTATTATAACAGGAAGGCGAAGGACAGAAATTTGGCTGTGGGAGAGAAAGTACTGCTTCTTTTGCCCGGGAGTCAGAATAAGTTACAAATTGGATGGCAGGGTCCATATACAGTTCTAGAGAAGGTGTCTAGAACAAATTATAAGATAGATAAGAAGGGGAAAGAAAAAATCTATCATGTGAATCTCCTGAAGAAATATTTGGAAAGAGAACATCAGGAAGAGACACACTTGTTGACCTTGTCCATCGCCATGGAGATGAAAAAGGAACCACTGTCATCATTTGAATATCCATTACACCCCTGTGAGACAGCAGCACAGGTGAAAATCAGTACACATTTAACGAAAACTCAGAAAGAGAGAGTGCAACAGGTTCTAAATAATCATGCAGAGGTGTTAACAGACCGACCAGGACATACAAACCTATTGGAATATGATATGAAACTAATAGACTCCACACCTGTCTGTATGAAACCATATTCGATTCCGTTTGCTAAGGAGAAAGCTTTGAAGGAAGAGATAGACTATCTGTTGAAGGAAGGAATTATTTCGCACAGTGAGTCTTCGTATAGTTCCGGTGTTGTACTCTTAAGGAAGCCCTCTGGAGAACATAGACTCTGTATAGATTACAGGAGACTGAATGCTATTACAGAAGGACAGGTGGATCCATTGCCGGATACAAATCAGCTGTTTGCCAGACTAAATAAAGCTAAATATTTCTCAAAAGTGGATCTGAGTAAAGGATACTATCAGATTCCAGTAAAGCCTGAGGTTAGACCATACCTAGCTTTTAGTACCTCAGAAGGACACTATGAGTTTAATAGATTGCCATTTGGATTGAAGAATGCGCCTAGTGTCTTCTCTAGAATGATGAGAAAATTATTGGATCCTCTGAATAATCCCTGTATAACAAATTTTATGGATGATATCCTTATAGCAACAGAAACATTTGAGGAACACATTGACTCTCTGAACATGCTGTTTAATCGACTTAGGGAGGCAAATTTAACAGCCCGACCAACTAAATGTTGCGTCGGATGTAAAGAATTGGAATTTTTGGGACACACAGTTTATCAGGGAAACATGACCCCTGACCCAAAGAATTTAGAGAAACTACAGAAAGCCCCGAGACCACAAACCAAGAAGGACGTGAGATCCTTTGTCTCATTATGTGGTTTCTACCAGACGTATATCAAAAACTTTAATTCCATATGTGCACCGTTAACTGAATTGACACGTAAAGGACATCCAGATCGCATTACATGGACACCACAATGTGAAATGACTTACCAAGAATTGAAGGAAAAGCTCACAAGTAAACCCATTTTGAAATTACCTGACTTAAGTCAAGAATTCATAGTAAGGACGGATGCAAGTAATATTGGGTTAGGTGCAACTCTATTACAGAAATCTGATGCATTGGATGGGGAATTAAGCCCAGTGGCATATGCTAGCAGAAAGTTGAATAAAGCTGAAATCAACTACTCAACTAGCGAAAAAGAATGTCTTGCAGTAATATGGGCGATAAAGAAATTCAATATTTATCTATATGGGAAGGCATTTAAGTTGCAAACAGACCACAAACCTTTATCGTTTCTAGCACAGGCTAAGCATGAGAACTCTAGGTTACTCCGATGGTCTTTACTTCTGGCTCCATATAATTTTAGCATTGAGTATATATCTGGAAAAAACCAATTTGGGAGCGGATTTTTTAAGCCGCCATCCGTGTGATGAGAATCACCGTAAACCCCAGAAATAATAATAAATTTCTCTATGTGAATATAGAATAAAGGACTGACATATAATGTCTGTTTTAAGAGGG
This sequence comes from Oreohelix idahoensis, assembly GCA_024509875.1. Taxonomy (NCBI): domain Eukaryota; kingdom Metazoa; phylum Mollusca; class Gastropoda; order Stylommatophora; family Oreohelicidae; genus Oreohelix; species Oreohelix idahoensis. The sequence continues at coordinate 314,931 of JAMPIV010016008.1, forward strand.
GAGGTGTCGTGGAATATTCTAATCCACATATATAAATTATCAAGTAAATATAAAGCCAATAAATACATAAAATTAATAAAGAAAAGAGCAATGGTAAATAACAGTGCTGTCACAAAGAAGGTACTCGAAATCCCCCTTGTTTTCTGCTTCGTCTGCAAATTGTAACGCTTTCACGTTGATAGTAAAAGCTTACTGTATTATACCCGCTTTCTTCAATGAAACGTGTGCTGTATTTCTTGGAAAAACATTGAGAGGCAGACTGCGTAATGACCTAAATTAATCCTAACATTAATTATACTGCGTTACCAAAACGAACGAACAGATGGACTAAAGGATAAAGAGAGAGGGAGGGCTGAAAATCAGGAACGCATGCAACACGCGTCGCGCGATACACAAATGCTGCCATCACGCGTGTAAGACTACATGCACTAACTTTTTTTCAGACGGACAGTGATAAATTCACTACCCTTCCCAGAGTTAGGTTTTAAAATCACAAAAAACGCTTATTAGGAAAGATAACAATAGATGGGTTTACGGTTGAAAACATAACAGTACCCAGACAGCACATCTTCGAAACAGGAGGTAGAAAATACATATTTTGAACGCAGCCACGTAGCTCTTTTAAATTTGGATATTTGGGTTCCTTAGGGCTTGCTGACCAAGAATATGTAAAACGTTACGCAAATAGTCCAGGAATTAATAAATTATACCCAAAATAAAATAGTGGGGATGCCTGACAGCATGGAATCATTTCTGCTCATAAAATTTTTTTATAACGTGTTTGAAAAAAAAATCTTACGTTACAGAATTAGCCTACCATGTAAACTCCAAATTGATTGGAGCGCAACAAATGAAAGACTAACCACGATTGGTCGGGCTATAAATACTATCTTTCGTTGTTAGGGGAGACGTGAAAAGGTAACATTTTTTCAAACACTTGTCGAAACGTGGCCTCATTGGCTAGACTCGCTGATATACTCACTTAGGAGCGTTAGTTCGAGACCACTAGTGCAAATAATCTTGATAAAGCAACAGTGCGTTGAAGCCAGCTCTCATATTTGTGTTAAAAAAAAGCCTGGAACATAAGCAGATGGGAATTTGTGCCAGTAATTGTGCCAGAATTCATTGCTAATCAACGTATCTGTGTTTATTTCCATGAAATTGTGGTAAGCTTGAACCATTCAGTATCTTTTAATGAAAATTGAATGTAAATTGTTAATTTATGCCTGTATATATATGTGTAGTTCAGTGGCAAACAGGAGATAAAGCCTATAATGCTCCAGCCTGAACAGAGGGTGTCGGAGGGAAGTAAAACGGCATGGAATGGCCAAATAGTACACTGACACCTGGATGATTGATTAGACAGAAATAATGCTGGAAGTGCAGAGGCGTAGTGACCATTAAGGAGGGTAATGCTGGTATAAAGTATTTCAGATGAAGCTGACAGTTGGCCTAACGCTCTGAACTCAATGTTTGTGTTGTATTGTGCTCAGTGTAGAACTAGAGTATCAATTAGTTATGAAGTAGAAGGTACATCCTTCTTGTTTTCAGGGACCGTGGTCTTGATGGTACTGAGCAGCACCTGGTCAGAGCTTTGCTGAATCCAGAGTCGGACAGCATACTCCTTGGTCCATTTAGCTATCAGTGAGGTGTCTCCAGAGCCCAGAGGAGAATTCGAGCAGAGGAGTCCTTCCCTGCCGCCATCACGCAAGATAAGCTGATTTGGCCAGCTGAGCTCAACATTATGTCCCCTCATCTTGAAATGACTTTGTAAAAATAACATTCAGAGGGGAATTTAATTGTCTTAATATCAGGAACTGAGAACATCTCCAATACTAGTCCCTAAAGACAAACTATTGAAGTCGTGATGACAAATACCAACAGAGCTTGAACAAAACAAAACCAGTATTACCACATATTACTACTACACAACTGACACACATAGGATATTTTTAATAATATATGTCACTACAATATTCATATTGATAAAGTCTGTACATATACTTGTAATTAAAATTGATTGTGATTCCTGGTTCCTTTGTATTTGAATCAGGACACATATACCTTTATGACAAAAATGAATACATATTGTTATTTGAAAAGTTATCAGTGACTCCTTAAGATATTCTCATAGAGTGTTATATGTATGTGAGTGTCACAGTGTTGTCAAGAGTAGTGGATTAAATTAAATTGTTTATCTGTCTGTTGTTGTGACTTACACTTCATCATACACATACCCTAGACACCTAACGTAGTCATCACACTATTCCAGAATAATTCTGACTGAGATATATAGATATGTGGTAGCAAGTAAGGTTATCTATAATACACTACTCTTAATAGATATAGATACCTTCACAGCTGATCTCAGTCAGTACACTAAGTCCCCTATAAATATTTATAACATCCCACTTCACCACAGCAACCACTGGGCACAACATATTCATTGTTTCAGGATCCTAGTGCACCATCACAAGTGTGATCATGTTCTGAAGTCTGAGGTCCTTATATCCTGCTATATGTGAAGCCCGGAGATAGAAGGAGCCTATTACGGTCATTCCCCTTACTGTTTGGGAGTTTGTGCAGCCCAGACTATCAGTGTGTTAGTAAAGTGCAACTGACTTGGACCTGAGATATGTTTCATGAATCTAGTAACCAGTATGAGACAAGCTACTACTGTCAACAGAATGTTTTAAATGATGAACTTGAGCTGTAAAGATAGGAGAGGAGAGACAGATAAACTTTAATTTTTCTCAATTAAAATAAATACAGAAGGACGGTGAACATTCCTGGTGGACACGATAGAGTGTAAAGGAACTTGTTATTTAATAAGATCCAAAGTGCATCCTTTTTTGTAGTATTTACTTACAAAGAGATTGGAATGTACATACTCTACCATAATCACCATTGCCTCAACATTCACCCATCATCACAATAGTAATTTTTTTCTTCTTTCTCTTTGATTCTTAGCCGCCTTCCGTCAAAGCAGTCAGTGGCCATCACACCTAATGGCGTCTTGTAGGGCAACAACAAATTATTCCACTTTGCTCGATCGGTGGCCATCCTTCGTACAGTGCCCCAACTCTGGTTCATTCTTTGCATCTCAGCCTCCACAGTCCTCCGCCAGGTTGTTTTTGGTCGGCCTCTCTTTCATTTTCCTTCAGGGGTCCAAAGCATAGCTGTTCTTGTGATGGCATCGGGGTCTCTTCTGAGGACATGGCCAACCCAGCTCCAGTGTCTGCCAGCTATGATGGTGTGCATGTCCTCTTGCTTGCTCAGAGTAAGCAGATCTTGGTTGGTGATGGTATTCTGCCAAAAGATTCGGTGAATTTTTCTTAGGCATGTTGTGTGAAAAGAGGACAATTTTGACATTTCCTTCTCTGTAACTCTCCAGCATTCCGCACCATAGAGAAGCACAAAAAGCACACAGCTCTGATATAATCTTAATTTTGTGCTTGTGCTGTATTGAGAGGACTTCAAGATGTTGTTTAGGCTAAAGAAGGCTGTTCTTGCTTTATTCATTCTGATGTTGATGTCTGTGCCTGCCCCGCCATCTGGTGTTACTATGCATCCTAGGTATGTGAAGGTGTCTGTCTGTACCAGTTGCTGATTCCATACTGATATGGGCTCAGGGTTGCTCACATTGAGTGTCATGACCTCAGACTTTAAATTGATGTTCAAGCCCACCTGCTGGCTATACTTATCCATTTTTTCCTGGATGTGTTGATGTGAATGTGCTAGTAGTGCAATGTCATCTGCATATTCCAGATCTTCCAATGTAGAAAATGTAGTCCATCTTATTCCTCTTGGACTGCCCTCTGTCTGGCGCATCACCCAGTCTATGACTGTTAAAAATAGAGTGGTTGATAGGGTACATCCCTGTCGTACTCCTGTCTTCACCTCAAAGGTTAGGTAGTACATAGTGTAGATAATAAATTAATTGAATTGTAAGCCACTTGAGTTATTAATTACTTTTATTCAAAGGAGTTACAGTTCTATTTTCAAAGTTAAATAAGTACATCATAGGGGATCAAAAGGTGAGAGGGCGCCAGTATAATCTGCTTGTCTATATCTAATCCCTGCGACAGATTACTCACAGCCTTGATCTTCTTGTGAGGGTGAACACAAGACACTGTGACTTCACCATTTTTCAGGAGAGAACACTACTTCTGTCAATACTATCACTACATCTATATAAACCTCTCGCTACACTATCGACAATTGTTGACATCATATATCCTAATTATAACCCATAAGAGGTTAAAGAGAATGTTTTTCTTCACTAATTACAATAAAAAACTACACAGGCATATTCTAATTATAACCTGTTAGGGGCTGAAGTAAAATATCTTTCTTTTTTAGTTTTTTTTATATTTTCAATCTAACCTGTACTCGTGTTATTGTGACGTTAATGTTGTTGCATTATCTATTCAGATTGTTCCAAAAAATAAAAAATGAACGAACGAACAAACTTTCAAAAGTTTGAGAACTGGGCATGCATGTCCATCTGACATTCTGCCTTTCCTTTCTCTCGTCTTTTAAACTGAATTCATTTATTCTCATATGCATTTTACATGTCAATTGAAACGAATTCGAAATATATTAAGGGTAAATGGAAAGACAGTAGAACAAGGTCCGCCATTTTACCCGAACGTAACTGAAACATAACTGTATCGCTTCGACACAATGTGAAATACCCGCTATTAACGCTAACCCGAACATCCCCGCCCTGTTTCTGCTTGACCGTGAGTGCAAACTACTCGATTTAGAGGCTTTTTTTCCCCCCCGAAGCAAGCTTGAACAAGGGTTAGATTTTGGGTCACGGCTAGTGCGTCACAATTATGTGTCAAAATGATAGCAGACGTGTCCTAAAACGAAAATGTAGACATAGCCCTAATAATAATACCCCCCCCCCCCCCAATAAAAAAACTGTTAAACACGAAAATGCACACATAGGCCTAGACCTAACCCTAACACCCCCCCCCCCCCAACACAAAAATACGTTAAAAACGAAAATGCTCACACTGACCTAACCCTAACCTCCCCTCCTCCCACACTCCGCACCCGTGCTGCCACCCCATCCAAACCTAACCTGCACTCTCCCTATCCCTCCGCCAACCCCTCCCTTCACAATGCTATAAAAAATTGTATATACCTTCGATTTATATATATCATCTCGCAAGTAGGCCTAACCATGTAAATGCCGTAATTACATACATTGTTCGTAATCATAGCCACTTGCCAAAAAAAGACCAATATGGCAGCCTCCAGTTCACTATGCTTCCTTCATCCATATTTAGAGACATAAATTTTAACATCCTGCTTTAATCATATCCAAATAATTGGTTTCCGACTATCTGTCTTTTCTTCCTTTCCCCCATTCCCCTCCCCAACAATGCTGCCCTTTTTTTAGAACATCACTACACTTTACCAATACTGATTACGATTAAAGTTATGATATGGTCAATAGTAGCTGTTACACAAAAAGTATATACATTGTGATTGTTATCGAATTTTATGTTTACAAGTAGCCACATCCAGTATCGTGTTTTACAGCCAACAAAATATTACTGTTGGTTCTTCAATAAATGCTTGCACAAAAATACTAGGACATAGGCCTAATTACTAACACTAACAATAAAATAAACGACATCTTTATGTAGTGATCATATGAAAGAGACATAGTAGCTTCTTAAAGATATTAGTATACTAAATATAGTGATAAATATTTGTTTTTTTTCTGGATTTTATTAAAAAATAAAACGAGCGGTTACCAGAGGTTAATTCCATGTCCATATAAACAAGGAAACGATTTCATTGCCAGTTACTTCCGGGATGTATAGTCACTAGATGGCGCTATATTAATTAATTTACTTATTCTTTCTTCACTGAAGAGCTGTTTTTCGATCGGATTTGGAAATCGCATTATAATATAGTTCTTCTTCTTTGATCCAGTCACTGAGCGTCAGCTCTTGGTGACCTAATCGCATTAGTTATGTACGTGAGACCAACACTAAGACCTATCCATTAAGTGTGGAAACGGCGGTTTTTTGCCATTATCTATTTATTTGTAGTCCTGTCAGTTTTACTTGATGTCACACATTAAGTTTAGGGATAAACTTACTTTATACATTATTTTAGTTCTTGAAGAAAATGTGCCCGTTCGGTCCCGTATTGGCTATTATTCGGCTGGAGAAGTGGTTCCCAAACTTTTTTGGGGGGGAGAGAAGAGCATACATGCCACACTTAAAGGTTTACCCATAATATGTACGGGGTGTTTGCGTTTTCAGATGTGTACGGGCCGTACACGGGTCTGTACGGGTTTTTTCGCCTAATTATTAACCCTTTCAGCACCATTATGACGTACGCCATACGGCATAAATCTTGACAATTTTTGTCGCTGTGCCGTACCGAGTACGTCACGGAAGTAGTGCGATACCTCGTTCCCATACACCTATAAAACGTACGTCCTATTTTAAAAGCACCAGAACTCTTCTGTTTACAATCGTATCGGCAATTGCTGGGCATAATCGGATTCAGCATTGAAAAATCTGGCCACTAAGCTTGAAACGAACAAAATATTTTACTGCTAGCGAATACGGTAGAACTGATAATAGTGATTTTACAAAAGCGAAAGTTACAAACATGGACGCTGCCATACCGCCGAATCATAAACATTTTGTGGAAAAAGAGCACGAAAATTCTTGTTTGAGTTGAATTTATTCAACTTGAATGATTCTGACAACTCTTTTTACTGAGATTCTGGTAATCTTTACCTTTATTGCCGTCGAGTATGTTTAATATTTGTATTTTCGTACCATTTAGAGTTAAGGTTGAGGTTAGGTTTACGGTAGAAAGTGCGTAAGAAATGTAAATTTGAATAATAATACAAAACAAATTATGGGTAGGCCTAATATCGGAATGACGGTCGCCGAATGCTCTGCATGTATTTTCGTACCATTTAGAGTTAGGATTAGGGTTACAGTTGGGGTTAGGGTTAACCCGAAATCTAAATGGTACGAAAATACATGCGGAGCATTCGGCGACCGTCATTCCGATATGACCAAATTATGAAACTCTCTTCTTAGTTTTAATTTTTCTTTAAAAAACAATGTGATTTTGCCTTGGGTGATCATCATTACGGTCATCCAATGATTTTATATTTATTAAATAATTAATTACTATCAATGTTTGATTGACACTAAAATTCGTATGGGTATAACGGCTATTCCAATTTTTGAAGTTCGGTAGAGAATATATAATATTGCGCCAGTTTATATTTTCATTGCTAGCTTTAAAAAAAAAATATATATATATATATATTTGATTTAAGATTCCTAAACCTAACCCATAACGCTTATTACTGGTCTCTTTAGATCTATACTTTTATAAGGCACTATAGAACACACACCAAACTGTTCTTCATTTCCACCATAAATTGTATTAATTTTTTTTGCAGAAATAGACTAAATGATGATACAGTCACAGCTTTTCTACAATACCGGTACAAAATAAATTCTAACTCTTGTTGTTTAGGTTTTAAAGCAAGTGAAGACATGCTTAAAAAAGGCAAAGGGCGCATGTCACTATGATGGTGCAGAACCATCTAATTGAATATATTTGTACATTAATTAACTCTATTGTTACGTTTTTCAGTCTGTACAGGTTTTGCGGGTCTCTGTAGAGGGTTTTTGGATTTGTTGTACAGGTTTTTCATGTCTGAGGTGTGGCATGTATGGAAGAGAACTGCCCCTTTGGTTCCATAAAATCATCGCTAGTGTTCCCTACCCTACGCTATTAAAAAAAAAAGCATTCTTCAGAATAGCGGTTTGAATGGCACATGAGGGAGATAATGCTAATAATAAAATTCAAAACAGTAAAAATTAGTTACACGTTTATTCAAAACCAAATTAAAACTTATACTTTTTCCAACAGTTGATAAACGTGATCCAGTGATACCAGCTTTTCAAAGTCTGATAATCAGTAGCAAGTAATATTAGCTACCACATTTAGTAATGGATAGGCTTGATGAAGTAAATAATTATAACCCATCAAGGGCTGAACGAAATATTTTTTATTTAAAAAAAAAAATTATGAAGTGATACCAGTTTCTCAATGTCTAGTCTACAGCCATTTTCGGACATGCATTAAGGAAACCTATTTATAACATTACCAGGTAATCCTTGTTCTGGAATCCTCAGGGTAAGATAGGTAGAGGGAAAACAAGGAACACACGGAGAAGAGAACTGGAGACAGACATGAAGGGGATGATGATGATATGGAAAGACCTTGAGCTAATGGCAGTTTATGAGAGTTACAGAATGCCTTTCTGCTACCACTTATGACCTCAAACAGACTTATTCTGCTATTATGTATGTTAGCTACGTTTAATGTCTAGGGTAATGAAATGTGATGTGTAGGTAATTAAATACACAGACACACACATGTAAACACTAAGTCTAATAATAATAAGCTCTATGATCAAATCAACTAACACTGGCTTTAGAATTTAAATTTTATAATTTTTTAGAATGTATTTAGTCCTGAACCAAATTTTCTTCTGGTCAGGATGTATGAAACAATATGTATTTATCAATAAAAGTGCATATATATATATTGAATAATCAAAATGAAAATTTTGTACATAGATATATGGTTACATTGGTTAATGTTAACACTAATTACTGTGTCTTTGGAAAACTAGCACTGGATGTCTAGTCGGGTGGTGTCATCATACCCGATCTCTGTTTACAATAGTCATTGTCTTTGAAATATGGAACTGAGGTATAGTTTTTATACACCAGGATTTTGTTTATTTATTTTATTGTGGACAAATTTGATGAATCCACAGCAGGCCAGGTTTTCAACTTATCTGGCCTGTGACAATGTAGTAAAGAATACAAGTGGTCCACTCCTCACAGGTGCTGAAGTAAAATGGTAGGCTTCTTAGGCATCCACTCTTCGACCTCTTCAAAGCATCTGGCACTAGCGCAGTGCCAGACCAGAAACTCACAATTCAAATTTGAAAACACAGTTACGTTGTACTAGCAAAACTCAGCTGAGCTGCTGGCTAGACTATGGCGTCCCACTGGTAATATATAAGTTTCATGGACGTCACACGTCTACATTAACGATCTGTGTATATGGACAGTCTTCAACAAAATGGCACTTGCCTCTACTTTTTTTCTATAATACGAACGCTTCCGTCCAATCAGCGGACTTCCCCTCTACCGTTCAAATATTTAAACTACAATGTCCAATTTAGGTCCAGTTTCTGTCTAGTGTGTAATATTTTTATGTCGGTCTGTCCGTCCGAACTTGGTTTTTCCCAAAATTACACTTGGTTTTAGACGAAACTACAAAAAAACTACACAATTTTTTCCCCACTTACGTACACGATTTCTATGCTAAGTTATTATTAGCTTCTACCCTCCTTTTTTGCCCCTTGTCCACATGCAGTTTGTTTTTCTGCGTTTGGGCTCAAGGACGCGTCAAAAGTGATTTTTGTGAGAAGTATGCACAAATAACTGTCGGCTAGTCTGTATTGAACAATACAGTCTTTCGTCAATATCTTCCGTGTTATCTGTCCGTCTGTGTAATTAAAAGTATATTATTTCTCAGGTAAAGATGGGCTATCAAACTAGCTAGTTTTTATTCTCCTAAACTTATTATTAAGAAAAAAACCTACCTTTTTCAAGGTTAGTTTTGAAATTTGTTTTTGTACCTTCGTTCACGGCATTTGCCGCTATATTCAAACTAAAACGACTATTTACCGCAGAACGTCCAAGATACGTCTGTTTCTGACCAGAGCTAAGGTCGTTTTTCGTCCAATTCCTTACATTGTGTCAACTAGTGGCGTAATTTTTTCTTTAAAAACTACAAATTGCGTCTTCTAGACTTTAGATTCAAACACGTGTTCAGACCGTCGCATTTTTTTTCTTTTATCTCCGTTTCCACCCCGTCTAAAAGGATAGGCCGTTAGTCTGCATGTTATAACTAGTTAGTTTTCAATGACCCTAGAAAACGCTGGCGTAGGTGAAGAAGCAGCGGCATATCTTACCTATATTTTTATCCCTACATTCCTTTTTAACTGTTATCTTTATAAATGGAGGAATTTTAACGTTGCATCACTGTAATTTCACCACACATCTCCCCACCTGAGAACATGCACTAATGCAAGTTCCAAAACCAGTGATACACATAGATAAAATTAACTCCTCTCGCCTACCAACTACTCTAATTTTGATCACAGGAGTGCCTACTGAGGAAATCTGCACCGACATTCTGTGATCCCGGGATATATTCAATATTAAACTGATATGGTTGCAACAATAAAGACCATCTTAACAATCTTGCATTTTCATGCTTGGCCTGAGATAAGAACACGAGAGGCTGGTGATCTGTCTGGACCACAAAAGTCCTACCATACAGATAGATTTGGAACTTTTTTATTGCCCAGATTAACGCTAAACATTCTTTTTCGCTTGTGGAATATCCTTGTTCCGCTTTGTTCAACTTGCGGCTAGCATAAGCGACTGGGTTCAGTTCACCATTGGGTGAAGAGGACCTTTGCAACAGAGTAGCCCCCAGGCCTACATTTCTTGCGTTTGTTCTCACCACAAAGTCCTGAGTCAAATCAGGCAATTTGAGAATAGGCTTGCTAGTGAGTTTTTCCTTTAACTCTTGAAATGCCAATTCACATTGCGCTGACCAAACAATTTTATCTGGATTTCCCTTGCGAGTCAGATCAGTCAGAGGAGCACATATAGAGTTAAAATTTTTGATATATTTTTGGTAAAACCCACATAACGACACGAATGATCGCACGTCTTTTTTTTGTTTGCGGTCTAGGTGCTCTCTGCAGTTTTTCCAAGTTCTTGGGGTCAGGGGTCATGTTACCCTGATATACAGTATGTCCCAAGAATTCCAACTCTTTGCATCCAATACAACATTTTGTTGGTCTAGCAGTTAAGTTCGCTTCTCTGAGCCTATCAAATAACATATTCAGAGAGTTAATGTGTTCTTCAAATGTTTCTGTGGCGATGAGAATATCATCCATGAAATTTGTGATACATGGATTATTCAAGGGATCCAACAATTTGCGCATCATCCTAGAAAATACACTCGGAGCATTTTTCAATCCGAATGGTAGCATGTTGAATTCATAATGTCCTTCCGAGGTGCTAAAAGCTAAATAAGGTCTAACTTCAGGCTTCACTGGAATCTGGTAATAGCCTTTGCTAAGATCCACCTTCGAAAAGTATTTTGCCTTGTTCAATCTGGCAAATAACTGTTTTGTGTCCGGTAATGGATCCACCTGACCTTCTGTGACAGCATTCAGTTTCCTGTAATCTATGCACAGTCTATGTTCCCCAGACGGTTTCCTCAACAAAACTACACTGGAGCTAAAAGAAGATTCACTGTGAGAAATAATCCCTTCTTTCAACAAATAATCTATCTCCTCTTTCAATGCCTTCTCCTTAGCGAACGGAACAGAATAGGCTCTCATACAGATTGGTGTTGAGTCTACCAGCTTCATGTCATACTGTAGCAAATTAGTATGCCCCGGTTTGTCTGTTAACACATCAGTATGTTCCTCCAGAACCTGTTGAACTCTCTCCCTCTGATTTTTAGTCAGGTGCTTACTGACTTTTACCTGTGCGGCTGTCTCACAGGGGTGTAATGGGTATTCATGTGAGGTGAGTGGTTCCTTTTTCATTTCAGTGGCGATAGCCAAGGTCAGTAAGGGGGTGCCTTCCTGGATTGGTCTGTCCAGATACTTCTTTAAAAGGTTCACATGATATATTTTCTCCTTCCCCTTTTTGTCAATTTTATAGTTTGTTCTAGACACCTTCTCTAGAACCGTATATGGACCTTGCCATCCAATTTGCAACTTATTATGGTTGCCGTGTAGTAGAAGAAGCACTTTCTCTCCCACAGCTAATTCTCTGTCCTTCGCTTTCCTATTAAAATAAGCTGCACGTTTCTTCCTGGCTTGTCTCAAATTATCAGAAGGTGGACGCAGCATTTTTCGTCACCATATACTGCCTGCTCACAAGTTCAATACATCGTTATCACAAGTTCAATACAGAGTCATCATAAATTCAAATAACTCGAAAGATCATTATTATCTGAAGTCAAGCAAAAGAGCTCAAAAGAGGAATCGCATATTTATACCACGTGCAACGCACTCTTAAGCGCATTTTATGAAGCAGACTCGAAAGTATATGAATCACGACTACATACGCAAGATTATGAGTCTACATATCACTAACATTTCGTGAAGATATCCAGTCTGACCAGTACCGTCGGGAGATTAGACAACAGACCTTTTGTTCATATGACAACTATTAACTGTTGATCAACACTACAGAGATATACTCAAACAGTGAAGGAATATACATAGATATCTCGTCAGCGTTCTCCGTACGACAACAGTATTCATCAGAACGTCCTCAGCTTAGAGATACCCCACTCGACATAACGTATAACAACTTGGGACATTTTATACATACATGTGAATCCTCATATCTAGGAGAAGCATTTAGAGACACATGGACTGTGTAGAGTACTCACCATTTTGGTAACACGTATCATATCACATCATCATTTCACTTTACACCAGTTCATTCTTAATTAACTATTACTTAATTAACTGTAATTTTATTATCTCATCTGTGTGTTTTGTGTGAATCGTCTTTCACCATCATCACGTTCTAACCATTACTAACCCTATATGTGTGGATATTTCATTAATAAACCCAACGATCGGTTGATCATTATCAAGAGTTTGTTAATGTATCACTCGTGCTGTCGGTGTTACATATTCACCTATAGGAACCTTTCTCTACTCAGATGAGGTTGGGGGCTTTTTCTTTACGGGATCTAAGGGCAGAAGCTAAGGTCGTGGGGAACAGAACTCTTTCCATAATTAATTAGAAAACACTGTCTAGTGGAAAGCATTCGCATTCCTGTCTTCTTGTCCCTATCTCGAATAGGTCTTTATTATTTCTTAACGAGCCAATTTCTAGAGACCTTATATCTATATCTCATAGACTATTCCTGGCAAAACTACTGTTGTAGTTGCCCCAGTACTCACCACACGACAATTGTGGACTCGTCTTGGGATTAGTGAACCCGGACTTAGAAGGGTGATAAATCACATTTTCATCCCTGCTATACAGTTGCGATAATTGCAAAATTTGTTGGCATTTTGAGGGATTACCTTCTAGACTGACTCTTACTATAATTTGTCTATTTCATAGGGGGGATAATTTATATCTCTAAAGCACGAGTGATACTTTTTAAATTGAGTATCAAACGGACAGAGTAAGCACTTTTTGAGAACAGAAGATACTGTAAGGAACTGATTTTTAAAAAAATCTTTTTCTGTAACTGCTGGGAAAATTTTTATCATAAATATTTAGCAAATTTTTCATAGAAAACTTCGAGATAATCTGTTATATAATTTTCAGAATATGCTGAGTGAGTGATTATTTTTAAAGAACTTTTTGAACTTGATTGCTAATTTAAACCTAGAAGGTTTTAAGAGATAATTACTTGTGCGAGTCAAACAATTTGCTTGGAGGTCACTGCCAATTTTTTCCCTTCGTGAACCTATACTGCATATCATGGCAGATGCCGCAAAAATTAGAACTAGTTTAATGGAGGCAGGGCGTGAATACGGGTTAAGTGGAAAAGATCTGATGAAATTTGTGAGTGAGGAGACTGATAAACTCCATGCAAGAGAGATGGAAATGCAGAAACTTGCAATGGAGAAGGAGAAAGCCGCAGCAGAAGCAGCGGAGCGGAAAGCCGCAGCAGAAGCAGCAGAGCGGAAAGCCGCAGCAGAAGCAGCGGAGCGGAAAGAAGCAGCAGAGCATGCACTTAACATGAAGCAACTGGAAATCCAGGGACAGACCAATCAGATAGAGCTGGCAAAAAGTGCAGCGGCTTCCAACTTTGATGGAGGGCACTCACCCCGCTCAGATGGTGTGCCTACTTCGCAACCTGCACCACCCAATGCCATGAACTTTCCGCTGGAACCTTTTTCAGAAAGGAACAATACCATGGACGCCTTTTTAGACCGCTTCGAACGCTTTGCAACAGGGTTTGGACTTGAAGAACGGAAGTGGAACTTGAAACTTTCCCAGGGCCTAAGAGGAGCCGCCTACGAAGTTTTTAATAAACTTCCGGCCGGAGAGCAAGATGACTATCAGGCATTGAAAAAAGCTCTCTTGGTGAGGTACGAGCTTCATTCAGAGGCTTACCGGAAAAAATTTCGAGGTTCTAGGAAAGAGGCCGGAGAGACTTTCTCACAGTTCACCGCCCGTATTGAAGACTACCTAGTGAAGTGGTGTACTCTGGGAAACTTTACCGAGAACTATGACGGGTTGAAAGAGCTGATTGTGATAGAGCAATTAAAAGAGTCTATGTCGGTGGAAATGCGTAGATTTCTCACTGAAAACGGCGCTGACCGGTTAGGAAATATTCTTACACTGGCAGAGCGATTCCAAAATGCTCTCATGGAGTCTCAAGGAGCCAGAAAGAAGTTTTCGGATCAGGCGCCAAAGCAACTTGCTCCCCCCCAACCAGACCAACAAAGCAAAGGACCACACATCTCACATAAACAGCACGCAAAACAAGATAACTACAAAGAACAAAACAAGAAAAATGCTGCGCCACACCAGAGACATGGAGATAAATGGTGCAAGTACTGTCGCTTGAACAATCACAACATTAATGAGTGCAAGCGCAGACCTCCTCCCCAACATGCTGCCTGTTTGCAGACAAAATCGTCACCCCGGAAGGAGCAGAGAACCGGAAACGTTTCTCATCCTCCCGTCATCGAATCAGTCCTCGTAAACGGACAATCTGTGGAGTGCCTTTATGACACAGGACTTGCTTTCGATGCGGTGGTCAGGGCATCTCTTGTCACCCCTGACCAGATAACAGAAGAGAGTGTCGACATCCAAGGTCCGACGAAGGATGTTGCACCCATGACACTGCCAATTGCACTTATCAGAGTGGAATCTCGTTATGTGACAGGAGAGATTCGTGCAGCTATCATGGAAGAACCAATCTACTCTTTAATCTTGGGATGTAGATATGTGTTCCTTGGAGAACCTACTCAACCACTAGTCATGGCGGCCGTACAGACTAGAGGACAGTCAAGAAAAGACGCAGAGCAGGAACCACCTACCAATATCCTCCCCGAGGAATTGAAGAGGGCCCAAATGAAAGATTCCACACTGGCGCCCTGTTTTAAAAAATTACCTAGGACACACAACCCACCTACCAAGGGAGACTTCTTTATGAAAAATGGATTGATGTATCGCCGAGCTGGAAATGAAGGAAAGGAACACAACCAATTAGTAGTTCCTGCAACCTATAGGAACCAGGTGCTTGAGATGGGCCACTCTATCCCATTTAGTGGACACATGGGAATGAGCGCCACGACTCAAAGGATCGCCTGCCACTATTATTGGCCAGGGATCACCGGCGACATTGAACGTTTCGTCAAGTCTTGTCCTCAGTGCCAGAAAGTTGCACCAAAACACTGGACGGCACCCGCGACCCTTGGGGAGATGCCAATCCTGGGCACCCCATTTGAAAGAGTGGCCGTGGATATAATTGGACCTCTGCTGAGAACTAAGAAGAGGAACTCCCATATCCTTATCTTAGTGGACACCTGTTCCATGTGGGGCGAAGCCATAGCCATGCCAGCATGCGACTCAGTGCATGTAGCTGACGCTTTACTGAATATCTTTACTAGATTGGGCTTCCCGCATGAAATTCTCACAGACAACGGGTCACAATTTAGAGGCAAGTTGACAGAGGAGGTGCTTAGAATATTCAAGACTAGGCATATCCATACTTCGCCCTATCACCCCCCAAAGTAACGGGCAAGTAGAGCGGTTTAACGGAACGCTCACCTCTATTCTTCGGAAGTTGGCACAGGAGAAGCCAGAAACTTGGGATCAGTATCTTCCTGCCGCATTATTTGCTTATAGGGAAGTACCGCATGCGTCAACTGGAGTTCCTCCGGCCACATTACTCTTCGGAAGACCTATTAAAGGTCCATTAGAAGCATTACTAAGAACATGGACAGATGCCAAGGCAGACGACACTGTCACATCAGCCTTCCAGTACGTCACAGACTTGAAACAACGCCTGAAGACTGGTTGGGAATTAGCCACAGCGAAAGTAAGGGAGGCTAGGCGGAAACATGCCAAATATTACAATCGCAATGCGAAGGACCGAGAACTAGCAGTAGGAGAGAAGGTGCTACTTCTTCTGCCAAGTAGCAGTAATAAATTGCAGATTTGCTGGAGGGGACCCTACAAAGTGGTGGAAAAGATTTCTCGCACCAACTATAAAATCGCCGTGAACGGAAAGCAGAAAATTTACCACTTAAATCTGCTTAAGAAGTTTTACGAGCGAGCCCCTGCCGAACCAGCGCACCTCATGACTATGGCCATTGCTATGCAAATGGAAGAAGAGCCATTATCATCCGTAGAGTACCCGGTGATACAGGAGGAATCACATTTAGATGTGAAAATAAGCTCCACCTTAACGGAAGCCCAGCAAGAAAAAGTAAGGAGATTGATGGAAAACCACGCCGACTCTCTGACAGACAAACCGGGCCGGACAAACCTGATGGAGTTTGACATGGAAGTCACGGATCCTACGCCCGTCCGAATGAGAACCTATCCGATTCCGTATGCCAAGGCGACGGCATTAAAGCAAGAAATTGATTACTTACTTAAGGAAGGCATAATTTCGAAGTCGGAGTCCCCTTACAGTGCGGGAGTGGTGCTGTTACGCAAACCCAATGGAGAACACCGCCTGTGCATCGACTACCGACAGCTGAATGCGTTAACACAGTTCCAGCCAGAACCGTTACCGGACCAGAACCAGCTATTTACTAAGCTGAGCAGGTCTCGCTATTTTTCAAAGATCGACCTCAGTAAAGGGTACTATCAAATACCGGTAAAAGCTGAGGTAAGGAACCTGTTAGCCTTGAGTACTCCAGATGGACACTTCGAGTTTAATGTGTGATGCCATTTGGACTGAACAATGCTCCTAGTGTCTTCACAAGGATGATGCGAAAGTTATTGGATCCTTTGAATCATCCCGCCATCAGCAATTTTATGGATGATATCCTAGTAGCTACTGAATCGTTTGAAGAACATATATCAGCGCTATCCTTGCTGTTTAACAGACTCAGAGAAGCGGGACTAACCGCCCGCCCAACCAAATGTCAAATTGGGTGTGAACAGCTAGAGTTCCTAGGACATACTATATCCCATGGGACCATGTTCCCCGAGACTCAAAACGTTGAGAAGCTGAGAAATGCACCGAGACCGTCCACTAAAAGGGATGTCCGGTCATTTGTATCTCTCTGTGGATTCTACCAGAGATATATAAAGGATTTTAATAGCCTCTGTGCGCCGCTTACATCGCTAACCAAGAAAGGAAACCCAGATAAAGTGGCATGGTCAGCAGAATGTGAACATGCATATGCACTTTAAAAGAGAAACTCACCACAAAACCTATTTTACGGCTTCCGGATTTAACTAGAAAATTCATCTTGCGCACAGATGCCAGTAACATTGGAATCTGGGCTACATTACTACAGCCAGACGACAGAAGCCCACCTAATCTATTTCCGGTCGCATATGCGAGTAGGAAGTTAAACCGAGCAGAACAAAACTATTCCACAATCGAAAAGGAATGTTTGTCCCTCGTCTGAGGAATACAAAAATTTCAAGCATACCTGTACGGAAGGAAATTTACAATCCAGAGTGATCACCAACCTCTGACCTTCCTCGCCAATTCAAAGAATTTGAATGCTAGACTGATGAGGTGGTCGCTTGTTCTACAACCTTACACGTTCCAAGTGGACTACATCCAAGGAAAACATAACGTAGGAGCGGAGAGCACAGACAAGTAGAGGAAAGGGTGGAAACCGAAGAGAAAAACGAAGATGAGGAAGAGGATTAAAGAATCCCGAGCAAGAAAGCTAAGCTCTCCTGAGTACGATTGACATCACACTTGAGGAGGGGCTATTGTGATAAACGAGCGCAAAGGCCTTATTGCTCTATCTTTTCCTACATCTTTCGTATTGTATTTTCTCCGACATTTGCTCTTTCATGCAACCTTTGCGATCCACATTTGTTATTTCATCGTTGTGATTACTCGAGACCAGTATCTAGAGAACCACATTTGTTCTTTCATCGGGGGAAATAAAATCCTTTGATTGAGTCCACATGCCCGACATTATCGTTTGAAGCCCACATTGCATCGTGATAAATCTGGTAAAAACACATATGGTCATCCGAATCAAACATTGGCCAGGGGAAAACGTCTCATGCTGTAATGGTGTTATCTTTAGTCGGCCGCGGTCCAGACAAGCGTTGGTTTACCACATTGGACGCCCATCTTGGTCAGGTGAACAATAAACAATCAGAGGTCAAACTACACCCACGTTTGAACTGACAGGGGACAAGAGCGATCCTGTGAATGAGTGACCAGAGGGGCCATTAAGGATTGGTTGATATGGGCGGAGCTAGATGTCGGATCCAGAAACCCATATTGGACTAGCAGAAATATATAATACCGCATAATCTACTAAAGTGAGGCAGTCAAGTTTTTTACCTTGTGAGGAAGAGATTAAACCCAAAACGCATAGCCTAATACATGTGTTTATTCAGAGTGGATGATAATTCAGTTCTGTGATTAATTGTGTTCTTAAAGGATTTTGCGAAGGGAAAAGAAGGTTAGTAGATCTTATACTTATTAATACATTTTCTTATTTTTGTTTATTTTAACGTCACAGCTAAAATGTGCGAAAGATAAAGTTTCAAATAATTCTTGGCATAACTGATTAATAAAATCAGAAGATTTTCCTAGAAGATGATAGGATGATAGGAGGTAATTAATAGTTCATATTTCACCTTTATCATCATCACAGTCTCCCATGCGCACACACTCTCATGCACAAGATATTTAACATCATTAGAATTGAACTCAGAGAGAGAGAGAGATGAATAATGAGCAGTAGTTTAAATGCAAGTCAACCAGTGATGTTAAATGTGAAAACTTACGAAGACTTTTGTGTGTCTTCAGTTCATCAGAAGTCTGAGTCTACACGCAACGTGTCTGACGTCTAACCAGAAATAAGTTATTAAAAACGGACATTTGGCTAGCAGAATTCGCCATAGGACATCTTTCATTCCTCAATTAAGAAGGAATATTGTCTCACCCACAAGTCAGAAGGTGGACGCAGCATTTTTCGTCACCATATACTGCCTGCTCACAAGTTCAATACATCGTTATCACAAGTTCAATACAGAGTCATCATAAATTCAAATAACTCGAAAGATCATTATTATCTGAAGTCAAGCAAAAGAGCTCAAAAGAGGAATCGCATATTTATACCACGTGCAACGCACTCTTAAGCGCATTTTATGAAGCAGACTCGAAAGTATATGAATCACGACTACATACGCAAGATTATGAGTCTACATATCACTAACATTTCGTGAAGATATCCAGTCTGACCAGTACCGTCGGGAGATTAGACAACAGACCTTTTGTTCATATGACAACTATTAACTGTTATCAACACTACAGAGATATACTCAAACAGTGAAGGAATATACATAGATATCTCGTCAGCGTTCTCCGTACGACAACAGTATTCATCAGAACGTCCTCAGCTTAGAGATACCCCACTCGACATAACGTATAACAACTTGGGACATTTTATACATACATGTGAATCCTCATATCTAGGAGAAGCATTTAGAGACACATGGACTGTGTAGAGTACTCACCATTTTGGTAACACGTATCATATCACATCATCATTTCACTTTACACCAGTTCATTCTTAATTAACTATTACTTAATTAACTGTAATTTTATTATCTCATCTGTGTGTTTTGTGTGAATCGTCTTTCACCATCATCACGTTCTAACCATTACTAACCCTATATGTGTGGATATTTCATTAATAAACCCAACGATCGGTTGATCATTATCAAGAGTTTGTTAATGTATCACTCGTGCTGTCGGTGTTACATATTCACCTATAGGAACCTTTCTCTACTCAGATGAGGTTGGGGGCTTTTTCTTTACGGGATCTAAGGGCAGAAGCTAAGGTCGTGGGGAAACAGAACTCTTTCCATAATTAATTAGAAAACACTGTCTAGTGGAAAGCATTCGCATTCCTGTCTTCTTGTCCCTATCTCGAATAGGTCTTTATTATTTCTTAACGAGCCAATTTCTAGAGACCTTATATCTATATCTCATAGACTATTCCTGGCAAAACTACTGTTGTAGTTGCCCCAGTACTCACCACACGACAGCCTCCCAAATAACAGGGTTGCGGGTGCCATCCCGGTTGAACTATGTGGTACTTCCCGGTACGCAAACAACGCAGCGGGCAGAAATTGATCCCACATATCAGGTTTCTCATGTGCCAGCTTCCTCAGGATAGAAATGAGAGTCCCATTGAACCTCTCTACCTGGCCGTTCCCTTGTGGATGGTACGGACTACAATGAAAGTGTCTGGCTTGAAATAGCTTAAAAACTTCTTCCGTTAGTTTCCCCTTGAACTGTGAGCCATTATCAGTCAAGATTTGATGCGGGAATCCTAATCTTGTGAATATTGTAAGTAGTGCCTCTGCCACATGTTTCGAATCAATTGATGGCAGGGCTACCGCCTCTCCCCACATAGAACAAGTGTCCACCAGAGTAAGGATGTAACTGTTCCTCCTCTTGGTCCGAGTGAGAGGTCCCACAATATCCACTGCAACCCTCTCAAAAGGTGTTCCCACTATGGGCATTTCCCCTAGAGTTGCAGGAGCAGTCCAATGCTTTGGAGCTACCCTTTGACATTCTGGACAGGATTTGACATATCTTTTTATATCTTCCGTTATCCCTGGCCAGAAGTAGTGACAAGCTATACGCTGTCCTGTGGCGCTGATCCCCATGTGACCACTGAAGGGAATCGCATGCCCTAGTTCCATCACTTTCTCCCTATATGAAGTGGGAAGAACCAGCTGGTTGTGACCATTTGTTCCAGTTCCGGCCTTCCTGTATAGCAATTTGTTCTTCATAAAATACTCTCCCTTGCTTGGAGGTGTGTGGCATTTGGGCAGTTTTTTAAAACATGGCTTGAGTGTCCTATCCTCAGCCTGCGCCTTCCTCATCTCTTCTGGATGAGCATTTATAGGTTCACCTTCTTCATCCTTTGACTGTGACCTGGTCTGCACTGTCGCCATGATCACAAGTCTCTCGGAATTCCCCAAGAAGACGTATCTACACCCCAATATCAGAGGGTAGATTGGTTCATCTATCACTGCTGCTCTGATTTCTCCTTCCACATAGCGAGTTTTCACCGTTATCCTTGCGATGGGAAGTGTCATGAGTGGTATGTCCTTAGTCGCCCCTTGTATTTCCACTGTTTCGGTGGTATACTGACTTGGGTCCACTAGGCTAGCCTTCACAACTGAATCATAATCCAAACCTGTATCATATAGGCACCTTATGGTGACCCCATTACAAATAACATCCTCACAAACTGGGGGGTGATAAGGTTCCTGCTGTCCATTAGGATTAACCTTTAATCTCTGGTTCCCCGGTTTCATTGCAGCAATGTTTGAAGGTTTCCTTTTACAAAATTCGGTGTTATGGTTGTCCTTCTTGCACCATTTGCACCACCTCTTTCCTTGGTTAAAAGGTTTTCTTTCATTATATTTTTGGTCATTGAACTGTGAGTTTCTATCACGATAATCATTTCGTGGCCTATCAAAGTTTGTCCTACCTTTATTACCTTGTTCTCTGGTATCAAATTTATTAAAGTGCTGTGGGGCTTTAAAATTTTCTATATGTTTCTTTTTAGAGCCAACTACCTCTGCCTGGGCTGCCTGATACCTCTCAGCGACATTCAAAACCTCCCCCAACCTCTCTGCATCTTGTTCCATGAGAAATTTTCTCAGGTCGGGAGCCATGAACTCTCTTAATTGTTCTATCATGATCATTTCTTTGAGATCTTGGGTCTTCCCCAGAGCCGTCCATTTCTCCAAATAGGTTTCCAGTCTGGCAGAGAATTGGTGGTATGTCTCCACAGACAAAAGTTTGGCATTTCTAAACTTCTTACGATAAAATTCACCATTCTTTTCATATCTCAATAACAGAGCCTGCTTTAGCATGTCATAGTTGTCTTGGTCGTCTCTATTCATTTTAGCAAAAACTTCATAAGAAGTACCTCTAAGCCCCTGGGATAACTTAAGACTCCACCTCTCTCTCTCTCTTTCTAACCCATACGTAGTAGCCAATAGTTCAAATCTACTTAGGTACCCCTCTATGTCATCGTCTTTCTCAACAAAATGGTCTAAATGAAACCCCATAGCTGAGGTTGAGGCTCCCTGACTAAGCGTGGAATCGGAGGAAAAGGGGCTGGCACCATTTTCAGGAGCATGGCCTTGTAATTCCAACTCCCTTAGTCGTAACTCGTGCTCCCTTTGCAATCTCCTATCTTCTGCTTCCCTTTCGGCAGTCAATCTCTTTTCTTCTGCCTCCCTTTCAGCCTTTTTTTCCCTTCTAATTGGAGCCTCTTTATTTCAGCCTCCCTATCTGCCTCCAATGCCCTAGCCTCCCTGTCAGCCTCAATTTGCAGCCTTTTAAGTTCTTTGTCAGCCTCAATTTGTAACCTCTTCTCTTCAGCTAACCTCCTATCTTCCCTTTCAATATACTTGTCACATTCTGAAGTTACATACTGGATTAAATCCTGACCATCCATGTTCATTTCCTTAGCCGTCAGCACAGCAGCCGATCTGAATTTGGCTAGATCTGCCATACTATATCACACAATTTAACAATGACTAAGGTAAATTACAAAATCTAATTACTAAGGTAATATACTAATTAATTAATTACCACTGGCTGTGAAGATTCATCAACTTTTATTTTCCACTTTTAATTTTAGGGACACTGTTAAATTTATACAACTTATGCCCCCAATAGTTTAATTCCCGGACCAGGAGACCCTAATATCTTTGGTAAATCTAAATCCCGGACAAGAGCTACCCAATATTTGTAGTGGTTTTTGATGTTATTGCGTGGTTGCTATGTTACCTAGTGTACTGGATGAGGTCAGCTGTGAAGGCTCCTGAAGATAACAGTTTATGAGAGTTACAGAATGCCTTTCTGCTACCACTTATGACCTCAAACAGACTTATTCTGCTATTATGTATGTTAGCTACGTTTAATGTCTAGGGTAATGAAATGTGATGTGTAGGTAATTAAATACACAGACACACACATGTAAACACTAAGTCTAATAATAATAAGCTCTATGATCAAATCAATTAACACTGGCTTTAGAATTTAAATTTTACAATTTTTTAGAATTTATTTAGTCCTGAACCAAATTTTCTTCTGGTCAGGACGTATGAAACAATATGTATTTATCAATAAAAGTGCATATATATATATTGAATAATCAAAATGAAAATTTTGTACATAGATATATGGTTACATTGGTTAATGTTAACACTAATTACTGTGTCTTTGGAAAACTAGCACTGGATATCTAGTCGGGTGGTGTCATCATACCCGATCTCTGTTTACAATAGTCATTGTCTTTGAAATATGGAACTGAGGTATAGACTAGTTTTTATACACCATGATTTTGTTTATTTATTTTATTGTGGAAAAATTTGATGAATCCACAGCAGGCCAGGTTTTCAACTTATCTGGCCTGTGACGATGTAGTAAAGAATACAAGTGGTCCACTCCTCACAGGTGCTGGAGTAAAATGGTAGGCTTCTTAGGCATCCACTCTTGGACCTCTTCAAAGCATCTGGCACTAGCGCAGTGCCAGACCAGAAACTTACAATTCAAATTTGAAAACACAGTTACGTTGTACTAGCAAAACTCAGCTGAGCTGCTGGCTAGACTATGGCGTCCCACTGGTAATATATAAGTTTCATGGACGTCACACGTCTACATTAACGATCTGTGTATATGGACAGTCTTCAACAAAATGGCACTTGCCTCTACTTTTTTTCTATAATACGAACGCTTCCGTCCAATCAGCGGACTTCCCCTCTACCGTTCAAATATTTAAACTACAATGTCCAATTTAGGTCCAGTTTCTGTCTAGTGTGTAATATTTTTATGTCGGTCTGTCCGTCCGAACTTGGTTTTTCCCAAAATTACACTTGGTTTTAGACGAAACTACAAAAAAACTACACAATTTTTTCCCCACTTACTTATACGATTTCTATGCTAAGTTATTTTTAGCTTCTACCCTCCCTTTTTTGCCCCTTGTCCACATGCAGTTTGTTTTTCTGCGTTAGGCTCAAGGACGCGTCAAAAGTGATTTTTGTGAGAAGTATGCACAAATAACTGTCGGCTAGTCTGTATTGAACAATACAGTCTTTCGTCAATATCTTCCGTGTTATCTGTCCGTCTGTGTAATTAAAAGTATATTATTTCTCAGGTAAAGATGGGCTATCAAACTAGCTAGTTTTTATTCTCCTAAACTTATTATTAAGAAAAAAACCTACCTTTTTCAAGGTTAGTTTTGAAATTTGTTTTTGTACCTTCGTTCACGGCGTTTGCCGCTATATTCAAACTAAAACGACTATTTACCGTAGAACGTCCAAGATACGTCTGTTTCTGACAAGAGCTAAGGTTGTTTTTCGTCCAATTCCTTACATTGTGTCAACTAGTGGCGTAATTTTTTACTTTAAAACTACAAATTGCGTCTTCTAGACTTTAGATTCAAACACGTGTTCAGACGGTCGCATTTTTTTTTCTTTTATCTCCGTTTCCACCCCGTCTAAAAGGATAGGCCGTTAGTCTGCATGTTATAACTAGTTAGTTTTCAATGACCCTAGAAAACGCTGGCGTAGGTGAAGAAGCAGCGGCATGTCTTACCTATATTTTTATCCCTACATTCCTTTTTAACTGTTATCTTTATAAATGGAGGAATTTTAACGTTGCATCACTGTAATTTCACCACAGCCTTAAAGAAATAGCAGACGTAACGAACTCTGAGCGGAAATTCACGGCATAAGCATTAGAAGAAAGAAGAATGCGACAAAATGTTAATTATTTTGCTGGAAATTAGTTTGATACGGTGTAGGTACTAGGTAGTCCAAATGTAAATGTGTTAGACGGGTAGTTCTGTTTGTTAGATAGTATTAATGTTGTTGATGTTGTTTAACTAGAGCTGCTGAGCTTTTATAGCCAATACCAAGCTGGAAACGCCTTGATATCATCTACACTGTATATCTAGGCTTTTCCTGTGGCTTTTCTGCAATTCCGAAACGTGTTGAGTTGAAGTCATGAGCTCCAGCTTGGCTTGCATTTAAAGGAGTATCACACCTGGTCCCAAGCTAGGAGGAAGAAGCATGTGACATACTGTGCATTCCCCGCCGTCCAAGGGGGCTCTCCAAATACGCAAAGTTAAAATACTGTGCTCTGGTTCTGGGCTCTCCCTAGGAATCCTACACAGAGCCACTTCTCAGCTCCTCCTGCCTATCATGGGGTCCATCGTGAGATCCTCCTACATGCAGGTAGTGGCGTCACTAGGGGGGTGCGGACCGCACCGGGTGACACCATCAGAGGGGGTGACACCAAAATGAATTTTCACTTTAACCACATGAAACTATGTAAATGTAAATACATTTAGGCTGTGCGTATGATATTGTAATTTAAAGGTGTAATTTTAATTTTGCTAGTTGTTTATGTCACTAATATTGCCATTACATTCAGTGATATACGGGAATTACGATTTACATTAGTACAAATAAACATTACTAAGGATTCTGTATGGTCTAGTATGGGAGGAGGTCCATAGGGGTGACACCATGAGTTACCGCACTGGGTGACACCAACCCTAGTGACGCCACTGCATGCAGGCAACCAGAGTTAACGTCTGGGGCTGAAGTGACTCCTCCAAGCTTAGTGTGCAATGCTAGGTTCTCAACATGTTTATGTGGAAGTGTGTGGATGATTTCAAGTCAATATGGGTGTAATGAGCCCCACAGACACGGGTTCATATCAAAATCTACATACTATAGCACTGTGCATAGATGGTGGTCATATAAGGATGATTCCATGCATAATCTTAATGTAAAAAAAAAGGATCCCGTTACACGCCCATTGAGGCATATTGGGAATATGGTGTTAGGCGCATATTTTCTTGACCATCGGCACACTAGGGGTGATGTGGTCAGCATCACACCAGCCGCCTTAACCTTCCCAGGGTTGCTCTGGTACCCATTTGGGGCTGGGTCGACCCAGGAGCCGTTTGTGGCCAAAAAAATACCCCACCTCATCTGGGGATCGAACCACAGACCACTGAGCTAGGAAGCCAGTGCACTAACCACCATGCTACCGTGGCTCCATAATCTTAATGTAAACGTGTTTAATAAAGGTAAAGTTAGTCCTATAGAAGAAGCCGTCGTAGCGGACTGCAGTTTTAGAGACTTCACTATACTTGGTCCAACATTTTATGAAGTCGGGTTCCCTTCCTCGCTGTCTTTCCATTCCCTAACCCAAGGGAAGAGTCGTGTACCCATTTACAGTGGGACAGATTAGAACGTGACGCTACCGCGTCTCAATCCCGCAACCAAGTAACGTTGCCGGCCGCCTTAACTTTCCCAGAGTTGCCCTGGTACCCAATT